>JAXIVD010003964.1:10000-17500 GCA_036785275.1 Cancer borealis
AGAAAAAGGCTTTCAATTTTTTTTCCTTTTACTGTAATAAGCAAAAAAATGTGTTGAAGGAGGTAGTAGTAGTAGTAGTAGTAGTGTTAGGAGGAGGCCTATTCACTCCTTCCTTCCTTCCTTCCTTCCTTTCCTTCCTTCCTTCCTTCCTTCTTATTTTCTACCTTTCCTATCTCATTTATTTTCCTTCCCTATATCATCTTCTCTCATTTTATTTATCAAGTTTCTCATCAACAATAACATATTCTCTCTTTCTCTCTTTCTCTCTCTCTCTCTCTCTCTCTCTCTCTCTCTCTCTCTCTCTCTCTCTCTCTCTCTCTCTCATCACCACGCACCACCGCCACCGCTGTTCTCCGTTGCTTCTACCACCCTCCTGTCACTTTCTTTATTTCCACAAGATCTTTGCTCCACTCGCCTGTCACTTTTTGCTATGAGTGACGATGGTGTCAGTGAGGTGATCTGTGCCAGCCTCCCTCCATCTCTCTCTCTCCCTCCCTCCCTCCCTCCCTTCTTTCCTCACATTCTCTCCCTCCTTTTCTTCTTTCTCTTCTTCCGTTTCGTTCCCTTAATTACTCTTCTCTCCTTATAGTTTCTCCTCTTCCTTCTTCTATTTCTTACTTCTTATCTCTGACAGTCTCCAATCTCCCTCCTTGTCGGCCATCATTCCTTCTCAGTGATATTAGTACAATCTTATTTATATTGCTTATTTACCTTGGTCTTGCATTTGCATACGTCGGCCAGAACAGTCATACCTGAGCAAACAATCAACTTTCACTGAGGTCTCGAGGGGAAGGAAAATAAGGGGGTGAAAACAACGGTTAATTGGTCTCCCTTCCTCTCTCTCTCTCGCTCTCCCGCTCTCCCGCTCTCCCGCGCTCTCGCTCTCTCTCTCTCTCTCTCTCTCTCTCTCTCTCTCTCTCTCTCTCTCTCTCTCTCTCTCTCTCTCTCTCTCTCTCTCTCTTTCTCGCTCTGATGAAGTGCTTATGTAGTTTACATGTTTACATGGCATAGTTTCATTCATTAGTCCTCGGTCTCGCCACCTTTATTCATAACCGCGTCCGTCTTTCCGCTCCATGAGTCTCATTTACGAGGACATACATTTTTCCCGATGATTGTCACGGAAGTTATGACAAGCGTCGAAAATTTACTCGACACCCGTGATGAGAACGCGCCATTAAACATGAATTATAACTCGCGTTCTTCCCTCAGTTCAGAGCAACTCAGGGTGAAGAAGGAACTTCGCCCACGCGCCATCCGCCACGCCCACGCCCCCGCCCCACCCACGAGCGCCACTCCTGCACAGTGTTGACTCGACTCTGGTCATATTGACATTATTTGTGTTGGTAAAAGTATGGCTGTGCATGCTTGGCGGGAATGTCAACAAGATGTGAAAGTGACACTGACCACTGCTTCAAGTGGTCTGGCCACCTCCCAATCCCGCCCCGCCCCGCCCCGCCCCGCAACGCCCCGCCCCGCCCCGCCCCGCCCCACCCCGCCCCGCCCCTCCCCTCTTCGCCCCAGCTCCTCCCTCCCCTACTAAAGCACTCAAATGAAGTTGCCATCAGGCAGCACACAATACCACCTGGATACAAAACACACAAGTTACAACAAGGCCCTGGACACTAGCAACACCAGTGTGTTTTCGCAACACTTGGCACACCAGTATGAGTGTGTGGGACACATGCAGGCCGCAGAGGCACCCTTGGCTATCTGGATTCCTGTGGTAACGGCACCACCAGCCACCCTGAGCCGTGGGCCCACCGCCAGGCAGCAGCCAAGGTCTCGTGAGCACATATAGAGGAGTCGCACCTCAGCTGGCGGCAGCCAGAGGGACCCACCCGCCAGGGGTGTGTGGCGTGCGGCGCGTCCCGACCCACCTGCTGGTCGACCGGGAACAGCAGATCGCTCACCCCGCACACCTCGGGCCGCGCCTCACCGCCTCGCCGCCTCGCCCCTCACGTCAGGCGGTGAGACGCTTGACCCCCATGTCCGGCACCACAACAGCGTCTTCAGCTCCAACTGACATTTACCCTCGAGATCTGCTCTGACTCCCTGATCTTGCTCGACCGGGAAAAAGTGCCACGAGAGATTAAAATCTTCACTTTGCGTCGCCCTGTGCCCACAGAGGCCCCGTCATCCGCCCGGGCAAGGCAAACACACTCCCGCCGTGCCCGGCCGGCCCTCGGCGGCTCATGTTATATCCTCCGCTCTCCTCCTCGGAACCTTGCGGAGCATAATGAGCATAATTTAGCTGTAACCTAAACCGGCTGCTTGGCTCGCCTGCCGCTCAAACGTCAGCGCGGAGCTCCACCTTTGTCGGGATGTTTAGCCAGGGCCAACACACCGCCTCTTCACGCAGTTATGAATTCTCGTGGCACGAGGCCGTTCTCCTCAGCCCTTACCGCCCGCTACCACAAGGGCGTCGCCCCTACACCACGATAACGCCGCCTCTCCTTCACTGCTGGGAGCGCGGCGGGAACAGTCGGTCTCACTCAGCACAATGCCCGTTCACAGCCACATAAAAACAGGTTCCGTCCCGCCTGCTGTGAGGACAGTCTGCTTGACGTGGTTGACAACTTACCAACCGGAGCATGTGTTGCCAAAACCCCATTCTTCTCCCCCCATAACCTGGCTGGGAAACCTTACTGGATACACACATACATACACATGCACATGAAATTAAACTTATCACGCATAACCCAGCGAATGTTAGTATGCAACATAACGTTTGAACAGTAAAACACAGCAAACACACTGTCCAACTAAATGCCTGTCTGCCCGCCTGTTTGTTTGTCTATCTGTCCCTCTGGCTGTCTGCGACCAGGGTTTTTTTCCCAGTCTGATTGGTCTGATTGGTACATAGATCAAGTATCCGATTTTCTTCCTTAAACTTTTATGATTTTTGCCTCGTCGCGACGGAGACTTAATTAGAGTCGCAGAGAAGGGCGGCCAAGGGTTGAATTTTGGAGTCTGCTTGGGAAATTCTCTCTCTCTCTCTCTCTCTCTCTCTCTCTCTCTCTCTCTCTCTCTCTCTCTCTCTCTCTCTCTCTCTCTCTCTCTCTCTCTCTCTCTCTCTCTCTCTCTCTCTCTCTCTCTCTCTCTCTCAACAAGGAACATTTCAAAGGTTGTTATATCACTCGCCTTAAGAATTACAATAAGGGACGGAGTTACATCGTACGTACCCTCGTCTCTATATACCCTCACCCCCCCCCCAAACCACACACACACACACACACCCACACACACACACACACACACACACACACACACACACACACACACACACACACACACACACACACACACACACAATGGTTCAAATGCCGCATCGTGCACAAGGCTTTATATGATCCGAAACACACACACACACACACACACACACACACACACACACACACACACACACACACACACACACACACACACACACACACACACACACATACACAAAACCTGTCCAGCCTCACGACTCACGGAGGATTAACATTTCCGATTGATCAGCAAGGAAATCCATCTCTCTCCCGAGGTGTGCGCCGCTGAGCCCTTCCTCATGCCCGTAATATGAGGTGAGACGAGGCTCGGGCACGCCGCTTGTTTTATCGAGGAGGTAAAGAGTGTCTGCCCGTCGATACAAGATGGTTACGTGACGCCATGGTGGATTCCCGTTAAAATGTACTAATGTGAGGTTAAAATGTACTAATGTGAGGTTAAAATGTACTAATGTGAGGTTAAAATGTACTAATATGAGGTTAAGATGTATTAATGTGAGGTTAAAATGTACTAATGTGAGGTTAAAATGTACTAATGTGAGGTTAAAATGTACTAATGTGAGGTTAAAATGTACTAATGTGAGGTTAAAATGTACTAATGTGAGGTTAAGATGTACTAATGTGAGGTTAAAATGTACTAATGTGAGGTTAAAATGTACTAATGTGAGGTTAAAATGTACTAATGTGAGGTTAAGATGTACTAATGTGAGGTTGAAATGTAATAATGTGAAGTTAAGATGTAGTAATGTGAAGTTCAGATGTAGTAATGTGAAGTTAAGATGTAGTAATGAGAGATTAAGATATACTAATGTGAGATTAAGATGTACTAATGTGAGGTTAAAATATACTAATGTGAGGTTGAAATGTACTAATGTGAGGTTAAAATATGCTAATGTGAGGTTAAAATGTACTAATGTGAAGTGAAAATAATTTAACTATTTCTTTTTGCACTAAAATTATATAAAAAGGGAGATAATGCATTTATTATCTTCAAAATAATTAAGATAAATATAAAGCAACATATTGATGACAATAAACAAAGAAAAATAACAAACTATGAAAATATAAGTTATACATGAGTACAGAACAATTAACTTATTTAATATTTTCTTGATTTCTTATTTATTGATGTGTTTTTTTATTTTTTTAATAATTTTAATTGTTTTCTAATTTTTTCATAGTGTTTCTATAATGTTTTATTTATTATCATGGATAATATATATTTTTTATAAATACCTTTTCATTTTGAATTCAACAAAATACTTTAATTATAAACAAAAACAAGTAAACGATGCATTTTTACCTTTGAAATAATTAAAATAAAAACTAATTATTGACAAAAATCAATGCAAATCAAAAACTATTATAAAACAAACGAAAATACGAGTAAAAAATGATTACCTTATTGAATATTATTTTCTGGTTTCATTGTTTATTAATAGTAATGTTTTCTTTGGTGTCTAAAATTGTTATAATACTTTTATATATTGTTGAGTGTTTATATAATGTTTTGTTTGTTATTGAGTGAAATCTAAGTCTGTATTCCTGCATCTCTCTTTCCAAGTGTTATTGAAACAATACAACTTCCTTAACAAGTCTTATTGTGCATTGTAACATCATCATCATCATCATAAGGATAACAATGATAATAATAATGGTAAAATTATTATAACAATAACGATAATAACAATAATGATAATAATAACAATAATAATAATAATATTAATATTATTATCATTATTATTGATATCATTATCATTGTTAGCATTATTATTATCATCATCATTACTATTACTCTTATTAATACAGTCGTTATTTTTATTATTGCTATTATTATTATTATTTTCACTACCATTATTATTATTACTATAATTACCATTATCATAAGTATTATCTTTATCGTCTTTATTATTGTAATAATTGTTATAAGTATCATCATCATCACTATTATTATGATCATGATTATCATCATCATTATGAATAACCCACACTGAGGAAAAAGAAAATCTACACGAGACAAAAAAAAAGTAAAAGAGAAAGAAAGAGAAAATATATTGATACCTAAAGTTGAGGCCGATCTTCATGAATCACGAGACACTCACGTAACTATCAACATGCAATTGAAACATTACAAACAATCATCCCTAAAATAATATAATAAATTCAATACCAACATACGAACTGTTCACACTAATCATACAAGAAAAATAAATTCCAACCCTTTTCTTCCTCCATTCCTTTGTTTCCACCAGACCTCCATTTTGACTTTTTTTCTCTCTCTTTCTCTCTCTCTCTTCGCCTTACCATAACATTCCACCTCCTCCACCTGTAGCCTCTAATCATCCCTCCACCACGAACTCCACTCATGTGCACTCAAACACTTCCCTCACACACTCCCCACTCTGTCTCCACCCCAAGCACCCCATCCATCCACCACGCACACACTCCACCTCCTCCACTCCAACCCGTCCACCCCTACAACGCCCACACACTGCTCCCGGAAATTTCACGCCCACGTATCACCTGCTCTGCCTGCCTCAAATCCATGTATATTGAGCATTTTTAACCCTCAAAATATTCCACATGTTCAAACTATTAAATAAATGTAATAAATTATATGATTATTTACGGTGTCCTTATGCGAAATGTTCTCTACATATCCTAGTTCATGGTGTTTCTATCATATATACTTATTATCCTCATTTATTTCATATATTTCCTATGTGTTGGGTTTATGTATATATATTTTCGTTTTATTTTCAGTGAAGTAACGTAACAGATGCAGTATTACCATAGCTCTCATCCCAGTCTGCTTTTTTTTTTTTACCTGTACTACGTGTGAAATGGGTGGTGTTCATTAACTCATTAGTATCCGTTATATACCTGAAAACAGATTATATTTTTAAGAAACGCGTAATTCTGTTCAAGTCTATGAGTAAGTTTGTGTTTGTGTTTTTTTTATTGGGGTGGGTGGCGGAGGGGGCTTGACAAAATTAATCAAAAGTTTTATTTCATGGTCTTTTTTGTGACATGATCGTTCGTCTAGAAATGCATGTAAGTCACTGTGCTCACTCACTTTCCTGTCATCTGTGTTCTACCGTGCTCTCTCTCTCTCTCTCTCTCTCTCTCTCTCTCTCTCTCTCTCTCTCTCTCTCTCTCTCTCTCTCTCTCTCTCTCTCTCTCTCTCTCTCTCTCAAGCCAAGTCTTTGATGTTTTCACCTTATCTCACATCCTTCCAGGTGCATCGATGTCAAAACGCCTCACTCCCTCAAACACTTCCTCACTTAATAATAATAATGGCGCCAAAACAACTACATGAATCACACTATTTAACGAACGTAAATACACCTTCTTTCTTTCCTTCCTTCCTCCCTCCCTCAATCCCTCCCTCCCTTTCTCCCTCTCTCCCTTGCCCATAAAGCCATTGGTGTAAATAAATACTGTGAATCATCGAAATAGTGTATGTTAATGTTATATAAAAAAAGGATGAATAATTTATTTCTTACTTGAGCCAATGTATTATTATTTTTTAAGCAGACATACTTATAAATACAAATACACAAGAGACATAAACAGAGACACATATATACTACTACACATATAGACAAACACACACACACACTCACACACACACACACACACACACACACACACACACACACACACACACACACACACACACACACACACACACACACACAAACACACACACACACACACTGACAGACACAGACGCACATCCCACCCACCCACAAACATCTAAAAACACCAAAACATACCACGCACACCCGCCCCTCCTCCCCCTATCCCTCTCCCCACCCCCACACCCACAGTGAAAGAAACAAACAAGCAAAGGAAACCCAACAGCCCATGGGTACCACCTCAACCTGAAACTCATCTCCCCCGTCAATACCTATCTCTCCAGGACAAGACGACGAAGGGGGAAGGGGGGAAAGGGAGGGAAAGGAGGGAAGAAGGGGAGGAAGAAAAAGAGGAAAAGTGAGGAGGTGGGTAGAGGGTAAGAAGGGAGGGAGAGAAGGCAAGGAGAGAAGGAGGAAGGAAGGAGGAAGGAAGTGGGCTGAAGGAGGTGTGGGGATGGAGGTAAAGGAGTGGAGGGGTGGAAGAGGATTACGAAAGAGAAGGTAGAAGAGGGAGGGAGGGAGGAGGGAGAGCATACATACAGGTGCAAAGGAAGAGAAGAAGAAAATGAGGAAGAAGAAGAAGAAAAAAA
>JAXIVD010003964.1:37500-40190 GCA_036785275.1 Cancer borealis
CCTCCTTTACCTCATCTCTTCCTCTTCCTTTACTTCCTCTCCTCCTCAAACACATCTCACCCCCTCCATCATCACCACCACCACCTCCTCCAGCTTCTCCTCCTCCTCCAATTCTCATTTTCAATTCCACCTTCCTCTCCTTCCTGTATCCTCCTCCCTTTCATCCTCCTCTCCCTTCTCCTCCCTTTATGCCCAATCCCCCATCTCCTTGTTTTATTCCCTCCTCTATTTCCCTCTTCTCTCCTCCGCCTCTACCCCTTCTCAGTTACCTAATCCTCTCCTCTCCCCTCTCCCCTCTCCTCTCTCTCCTCTCTCCCCTCTCCCTTCTCTCCTCTCCCCTCTCCTCCGTGTAATAATGAGTCGTCTCGCGTCTCAGGTAAAACTGCCAAGAAGTAACGCCTTGGTGCAGGTGTTACAGGTGTGACGTCACGTGTCTCCACCTCCCTCCACTTCTTTCCACCTCTCTTCCCCTCTCCACCTCTCCATCTCTCTCTATCTACCTCCAGCTCCCTCCATCTCTCTCCAGCTCCCTCCACCTCTCTCCAGCTCCTCTTCACCTCCCTCTACCTCTCTCTTCCTTTCCTCTGTCCTTCTATCCTTTTTTTTACTTTCTTCCCAACTCTATCTGTTTTTTATTCTCTTTCTTTGTATTAATTCCCCTCTAAGTTTTTCTTCCATTTATTTTCTTATTTTCTTTATATTGCTCCTCATTCTTATATATCTCGAGATTTTATTGTTTATTCTTAATGTTTTTTTTCTTCTTTTCTTTGAACATTTCTTTTAATATTATTGTAAATCTATTCGGCCTCCTCCTCCTCCTCCTCCTCCTCCTCATCCTCCTCCTCCTCCTCCTCCTCCTCCTCCTCCTGTGTGGCTTGCCATCGTCTTCCTTCCGAGCTCCTCGATTCTCTTTGAAACATTCTCTCTCTCTCTCTCTCTCTCTCTCTCTCTCTCTCTCTCTCTCTCTCTCTCTCTCTCTCTCTCTCTCTCTCTCTCTCTCTCTCTCTCTCTCTCTCTCTCTCTCTCTCTCTCTCTCTCTCTCTTTCACACCTCTGTTTCTCTTTCCACTTCTCATTCTCTTTCATTACTCTTCTCCCTCCCCTCACCTTCCCTCCACTCATTCTGTCCCTCCCTTCCTATCATTCATTCCTTTCCTCCCACACCCTCTCTCCTTCCCTCTCCAGCTTTCTTCCCTTCCGTCTAAACAGTCCTCCCTTACCCTTCCCTATCTCCCTTCACCTTCCCTTCCCTCCCTCCCTTTATGTACACATCATATGCATAAATAAAAATGATGACACGTTAAGCTTAATAAAGAGAGAGATGCGGAAGGAAAATGATGATGCTTATCTCTCTACACTTGATGAGACAGGAAGTAAATAAAGATGAGTAACTTGTAAATAGAATAAAAATAAAAAGATATATTTAATGAGGAAATGGAGGGATGAATGAATAAACGCATGAATAAGTGAATATATTGTATAGTTAAGTGAGGTGAACAACGATATAAACAACCCCGCACAACAAACAAGTCTATAAATATATGAATAAATAAATATATAAAGATAAATAGATAGATAAATAAATAAATAAGTAAACAGTGCAAATACGAAACAAAGAAGAAGAAAAAAGCGAAATTTCAGTGAGTCAGAATTATTGCCAGAGAGACAAAGAGAATTTATAATGATAATAGTTTTTTTATATTATATTCGTCGCACTTCTTGCAATTTCCTCCCCATCATCATCATCTTCCTTATTATCTCCTTCTTCTACTTCTTCTTTATATAATTTTTCTTCTCTAGTTCTTCTTTTTTCTCTTTTTGATGATGATTCTTCCTTTATTTTTATCATTCATTCATTCTTAGAGCTAGCAGTATGTGTGTGTGTGTGTGTGTGTGTGTGTGTGTGTGTGTGTGTGTGTGTGTGTGTGTGTGTGTGTGTGTGTGTGTGTGTGTGTTTACAAGCCTCACTCAATTATCCAGTAAAATGTATCTAATGAGACAGATAAGTGACCAATCCAACACGACGCCTCGACTTTGTTCTGCTTGTACAGATGATAAGGACAACAAATTTAAATGACATAAAAAAGACAAAAAAAGAATCACCACCACCACCACCACCACTACCATCACTGCTACACTGCTACCATCACTACCACTACTTCAACAACAACAACCACAACAACAACCACTTCTACTACTACTATTATGATCACTACTGTCACAACTACTACTCATCCAGCTACCACTACTATACTACTATTACTACTACTACTTCTACTACTACTACTACTACTACTACTACTACTACTACTACTACTACTACTACTACTATCACCATCACATCCACCATCACCTCTCTTGTTTTCCTTCCTCATAATACTCTAGCTGATCCCCTTCCATCACCACTTCCTGTAGCAGAGGTGGTGACGGTAGGGCCTCCCCCGTGGCACCCTCAAGGCACCCTCAGGGTCTGGGTGTTGCCTATGACGGGTGCCACCCCACCTGACGCCCATAATGCTAACTAATGTGGCACCGCAAGTCTGCTGGCTGGATAGGGCGTGGGGTGAGGATGACGGGTGACAGTGGGGTGGGGGAGAGAAGGAAGGAGTTAGGGAGGAGGGAAGGAGGGAGGTAGGGTGGAGAGAAGGAGGGAGGGAAAGGTGTGTGAGGGAATGGAAGAAAAGGAGAAGG
>JAXIVD010003965.1:0-27500 GCA_036785275.1 Cancer borealis
CACTGGTGTCTATAGATCAAAATACGATAATGTATTAAATTAGGATATAGATGGTGCAAATGAGGTGTGTTGGGTAGCATTAGGCTGTTCTAATTACCTCCCTAGAATGACTTAGAGATTAATAGTGGTTATTAGGATACATTAAAAGGTCTTATAAACAAATTCAATCACTTTAATATCAATGGCTGACACATTCATGGAAACAAAAGGCTCTTAAGGTGTCACTAAAAACAAATAAATATATAAATAAGTAAATAAATAGGAACTGACCCCCAAAGCTGAAAAAATAAAAATTACGTTGTCACTCAGAACGAAAATATAAATGATGAAAATAAATCTATGAATAAATAAGTTTTGTATACACCTGTACGTGCTACTTTATAATTATGTAGCTGTAGTAAAGCTTTATTCCCTCCAATACACTACTAAAAAACATTTGTACCTTCTTTTCATGTTTGTAGACCAATAGTTATGTATGTATGTATGTATGTGTGTGTGTGTGTGTGTGTGTGTGTGTTACTTCCCTGCAAAACCATAGCATTAAGTTCAATTATACATCAAAACCTTATTAACTTATACATTATGTTCTCTTCCATTTCATATTTTGAGTAACTATGATTATTAAAGTTATGTTAAATTTTATAAGTATATGCAATGAACTTTCCTCATTTTTGTTAGTTAATATCAACAATTTAACACGTAAAGAAAATAAAGCATATGTATTTATAATGTTTTAGTGTTAGATTAGAACACAAATCATTACTTCCTTGTACAATATATATTTCTATCTTCCCTGATCCAGTTAATAAAGATTTGCTGTAAGAAATAATTGAACTTTCAGCAGCTGTGAAGAAAGTTATGTTATGTTAAATCATGTTATGTTATGTTATGTTATGTTATCAGTGTTATTAGAAAAGATGAATACAGGAAATACAATTCAGGAAGACAGAAGAAAGCTTGAGAGCATAACTACAGCAAAATAAATTCATACAAAAAAATACAAAAAAAATAATAATAATAAGATGTTTTAGACAAAGAGGGAAGGAGAACAGAGAACAAAAACAGAAGTTATATTAATTTATTTATAATTACAGCATATAAGTAGAGGGAAAAAGAGCTGAAGAGATACACAGAAAAATAAATCTAATAGATATAAAGCTCTTGATAGAACCTAAGTAGAGAGAGAGAGAGAGAGAGAGAGAGAGAGAGAGAGAGAGAGACAGAGAGAGAGAGAGAGAGAGAGAGAGAGAGAGAGAGAGAAAGAGAGAGAGAGAGAGAGAGAGAGAGACATATATAAATAAATAACACATGATAGAGAACATTAACCTAACCTAATTGTTGCATCATTATCCCTCACTTCTGCCGGGAAAACTTTTTGTGCCTAATGCATGAAAGGAAAAAAAAAGATAATAATAATGATAATAATAATAAAAATGAAGTATGTACACCTCCAGCACACTTGAACCTATGATACAACAGAATGAAGTCCTTTAAATGTGGTATTGAGTCGTCACTTGTTACTCCACCTTTCATTCAAACTTTTCCTAAAATCATGTGGTTTGTTTGTTACTAATGTAAAAATAAAGTTAAATATACATAACATATATTCAGGCTACCACCAAAACAGGTTACATCACTTTTTGTTTTGTTTTTGTTTTGTTTTATATATATATATATATATATATATATATATATATATATATATATATATATATATATATATATATATATATATATATATATTAACACAGGATAATTTTGCGTTCATGACAACAAATAACTTCTTTTTAATAACTTATAAACAAAAACTGAGATGAATCATAGATAGCTACACTAACTAAAAAATTTTCACTTCACAAAGAGTTATTAGTATATACAATTACATACAAATCAAACAAAGAAAGTAAGTTCACAATAAATTAAAAAAATAAATAAATAAATAAATAGCTAAAAAATTTTCAACTGGTGGAGAATCTCATCAAATCGTACCGTGTCGTCAGCTCAGGAAAAAATATAGACACCACGCGGCACCACACCACTCCACCTCACCGGCAGGAAGTGTGTGTGTGTGTGTGTGTGCGGCCAGCGTGAAATAAAAGTGACTCTGTAGCACTCTAGTTAGACGTTATGTATAATATATAGTATCTCTATAGAAATAATCCTTAATTAATTGTTGCAAGAAGACCTGATTTTAGTGGAACTGTTGCAGGGCTGTCTTGACTCTGTAGAGGAAGAGGACAAGAGTGTATTAGTAAGAGGTGAAGGAAGATTATATACTTACTAACAATACAATGATGATTAACTCCATGTATTTAAGAGGAGAAGAATGAAGAAGGTGGATACATTAATAAAGTATGATAGATATGATATTAGTAAGAGGTGAAGGTAAACTATATACTTACTAATAATACAATGATTAATTCCATGTATTCAAAAGGAGGTGAATTGAAAAAGTTGATACATTAAAATAAAATATGATAGACAGTATTAACAAAAAAAGGTTAATGAATGATAGTGAAGAAATAACTTTATACCTAAATAAAAAAATAAACAAAATAAGATCTCCCAAAATTATAATCTAACTGTATAACAACAGAAAAACAGAAAAAACTATTACACAAGCTAAAATGAGACCAGAAAACCACACACACACACACACACACACACACACACACACACACACACACATACCCATCCATATACACACACACAAGCACAGAAGTAATTAATGCAAAAAATATTCATGATTTCAAAAGCAAACTGGATTAAGTAGATTTGGAGACGGGACAGTACCAACATCGCTTTTTTTTCCTGCATATTACAACTAGATAAACACACACACGCACACACAGATCCCCCCCCCCCACACACACACACACTCACTTGTCAAATAGGCCCGTGTCGGTGGTGGTCATGAGGTTCTGCAGCAGCTTGTACACACCCATCTCCCTCAGCTTGTTTTGCCTCTCCGCCGCGCCTTCCTCCACGTTCCAGATGAGGTTACTGATGCAGAAGGTGGCGGCAATCTGTAGCTTCACGTTTGGTATCACCTGAAAGGGAAATAAACCAATGATTTTCTTGTTTTCTTATTCTGTTTTTTTATTATATCATTTTGTATGTCTATTTAAGGAAGCAATTGTTTTCATTTTTCCTATTTTTGTATATATTAATTTGTATATTTATTGATTTACTTACTTATTTATTCTCTTATTTGTGTGTTAATATGTATATATCTTAAGGCTTATTCGACTTTTCACAAATTACGACACGAGATTATTATTTTTTATTAATATTAAATAGCACGGTTTTAATTCAAGATAAACAATAATACATCAACTTTGCAATACATCAAATAGTACTTTTATAATCTAAGTATCAGTAAATTAAGTAAGAATTATATTGCGACTTACCATATAATTCATGAGTTTTTTGAGGACATCTTCATTGGACATTATAGCAGACTTCGCAATGTCCCCGTCTGCTATGTTGGCCAGGATGCAGAGAGCTTGTTCCTTAACCTCAGCTGAGTGTTCCCCTTCCAAGATGAGGATGATGGCCTGCACATGCACACACACACACACACAAACACACACACACACATTCTCATTTTATTGGCTTATAAAAACACCACCACGACTTAAATATATTTGATCAATTTTTTTCATATGCATACAAATATTGATAAAAAATACAAACAACTATGTAAAGAGGATAAAATAGTCTGATATCCTAACTAAACTCAGACTTATTGTCATTGGGTTAGGTTAGGTAAGGTAAGGTAAGGTAAGGTAAGGTAAGGTAAGGTAAGGTAAGGTAAGGTTAGGTTAGGTTAGGTTAGACTCTACTCCTCACCTGCATGATCTCCTTGCCGTGGCACTGCATGATCTGGTCAATGTGTCCCTTGGTTGACAACAGGTTCCTCAGCAGGCCCAGAGTCTTCATGAGGATGTGTACGTCAGTGTCGGACAGCAGGCGGAAGATTTGGTCCGTCCCGAGATGGTGCAAGATGGACACCTGGTAATGACGGGGGAGAGGGTAAGAGTATAAACTCATTTAAGAGAGGAGTACTAAGACACCTGCAACCCTAATTTGGCCTCCCCTTCTTATTATTCTTTTCTCTTTAGGGAACCGGCAATCACAAGTGAGCCTCTTTTAATTAAGTTTTCTATTGTCCTCAACTGGTTTTCAATAGCATAAATTTTTTCAAAGAAATCCTGTACGATGTGGTTTCTTGGAATGCCTCATTTTTTTTCTGTATCAAGATTGCTCAAACTTTGCTAGAATTCTAACAATGTGTAGTTAAAACACAAGATAAACTGGAAAAATATTAATAATGAATGTATGGTGAGAAAAGTTATAACTCTTGAAGCACAACAAACTATAGCACTGGAATTTCAACGTTAAAATACACTAACACAATCTAACCCTACACAATATAACCTTTACAAGAATTTGCATCATCACATTTCTTCAATCAATTCCCACAATAACATAAATAAAGAAGTATACCCTTAACACAACACACCATCACCACAGAGACAGTACAGCATTGCATTCACCTTGACTCTGTGTTCAGCCTGGAAAGCCATGTTCATCAGCGCCCAGACAGCATTTAATCTCAAGCCGGGATGAGGTCGTCTAGTTAAGCCGCATAAAAACTCCACCGCTCCCTGGTCCAGAATGTGCTCTTTGGAAGGTGAAAACTCAAGCAGCAGGTTACACAGGGTGGAGGAGGACACGGTGACCAGCTCCTCATTGTTGGATGTCTTGAGGACTGTCATGAGAGGCAGCCAAACCACGTGATCCTAAGGAAATACCATTACCTTGTTAGTCAAATGAGAATCTTGGATATTAAACATGGAATAATGATAATAATGATAATAATAATAATAAGAATAAGAATAAGAATAAGATTAAGAATAAGAATAATAATAAGAAGAAGAAGAAAAATGGTGCAGTTTCCCTGGCTTCCGAAAGTAAATAGGTTTTTATTTTTTGTTTTAATATCTACAAAATAGATCATAACTTTTCCATTTCTCAGCTCATAAAAAAAGAGAGAAAGAAAGGAAAAAAAAGAAGGAAGGAAGTAAATAAATAAACAAAAAAAGAAAGAAAAAGAAAGAAAGGAAATAAATCAATAAATAAAAAAATAAATAAAAAAATAAAAAAATAAAAAAAAAACATCACACATAGCAGTCCTTGATACTCACTTGAAATGTGGTCCTGAGGGTGTGCACTGAGCGTGAGAGTGAGTGTAGGCACCTGACCGCTGCCAGCTGCACGGGGGGGGAGGCAGCTGAGAGTGACTTGACAATGGTGGTCATGAGTACATCCGTCTTGATCACCCGCTGCCGGATGTCCTCGTCGTTGGCACCCAGCGACGCGTACACCTTCAGTGCCGCCTCTAACATTAGCTCCGGCCACGTGCTTGGGTTGTCATATTGCCGGCAGGACTAAGGAGAGAGAGAGAGAGAGAGTGAAGAAGAGAGAGACAGTGAGTGAGAGGGAGAGAGAGAGACAGGTGAAAAATACGAATTACGTCTAAAAGATACTACAAATAATACAAATAATACAAATGAAAACCTCAAAAATTTACATCAAAACACATCAAAAAGACGCTCAAAATAATAATAACAACAAAAACCTGGGAAAATTGAATATATAAACCAACGGATGCGTGACAAACGGGTGATGCTTACGATGGGTGAGATGGAGATCCCCTGCGGCACAGATGCGTTGGGTTGCGTGGTGTCCTTCAGGTAGTCGTTCATGGTGTGGATGAGGTGGTCGGTCATGGCTGCCGTCCGTTGTAAGTCTGTGCTCACCTCGGTTAAGTAGGCTAAGGTGTTGGCCGCCTCCACCCTCTCCCACACCTCTCGGTCACAACGGCACATTCTAACCTGTGGGGTGCCGGGTTGTAGTGGTGTGCGTGTGTTTGTGTGCGTGTGTGCGTGTTCACTGTGTAGCATTAATAGTGTAAATACAATTCTCATAAACCTAAACTTGAACCTAAACAAGAATCACAGAATACTACAAGCTGCCATGACCTAACACAACACTCCTAACCTAACTTAACACCTACCAAACATTGCAGGGTCTTGTATATAACTCTGGGGTCATCGGCTGAGAGTGCCCCAGCGCGGTGGAGGAAGGTGAGGGCGGTGGCGGCGGCAAGTTGCATTTCCCGAGCTCTGTCCCGCGCCATTAAACCCACTAACAGGTCTGGCACGGCCTTACCCCCATAGCTCTTGGTGGCAATGATGGAGGACACTTTCTCATTACTGTAGGGATGAATGAGTCATGTTCAGGTGTTGAGGTGATCACTTTCATTGATTTTTACTATATATTTGTGTTTGTAATGGGAATAATATCATTGTTTTTTTAATGGTGATCTATAGTTGTGCATTAATTATTCTGTTATACTTACTTGAAACACATTGCAGTGAGGCAGTGCAGGGCGGGCAGCTGCACTCTTGACACAGGTGAACACAGCAGGCAGGCCACCAGGTCAGCTCCACCTGCATCCACCAGCTGCTGCTGCTGCTCACTCGTCTGTCATCCCAACAACAACCTAGCATCACCACCTACACACACTCTCATCCACGTGTGCCAAGTGTGCTGCCATAACACACACACACGCATGCACGCACACACACATGCACGCACTGATTTCATATGCACTTCAGAATATATCTTATTTCAAAATTATATACAGTATATGCAAAAGAAAAGCCAATTATATGTCAAAAAAATGTGAAAGAAAGTATTAATATTTCACACCAATTTGAAATACTGAACACTGGTGATGACCATTTAGTAATTGAGTTTGAGACTGGACAAACAACAAACATAATTCCATTGAACCAAGTGTATGTATGTAAGTATATATGTATGTGTTAGGCCATATCAGTGTGAGAAGGTAGTAATGACAAGTCCACACACACCACACCACACTTGTCATCATGTTGTCACCATCACGTTACTGTCACCACTGCATCACCATCATTAAGTGGTTGTAATATCACACACTTAACACAACACACTCGCAACACACTCACCAAACGGTCATAACCTGCACTTCAAACAAACTTGACTTAATACCTGCACAAAAACACAAACACTTTCTCTCACCGACTTTGAACTTACAGACAAACTTAAACAAGGTCATGCATCTAAAAATCACACATCACACAAACCCTGGATACCTTGCAAGCATGAGCAAGGATGTTTGCAACACATTCCTGGTTGCTGGGGGGGTGGTAGCCGTGCTGGATGAGGGAGGACAGCAGCTTCTGATCCCAGGCTGGGGGCGGGGGGGCACACCCTTGTCGGTATATGGAGCGCAGACAACACAGCAGCATCTGGGTGTATGCACTTCCACTCCCTCCACTTGGACGTGTTTCAAGCTCTACGTATTGGTATTGGAAGGAGAATTGACGATTATAACCATGTATTAAATAGTTCCAACTGAATATAAGACTATGTAAGTTAAAACCATGTATTTAAATAGTTCTAGCTGTGAATATAAGACTGTGTAACACTAACCGAACGGATGATTTATATTAAGTTGAATTGGTAAGTGTACGAATATCACTTTTGACTTTAGAAGATACAAGACCACACGAGTATATCTCAGACCTTATATACCAGCTATGTACACACACACACACGTACACACAAACACACATAAAAACAACTTACGTGCCCACAGTACAGGCAGCAGCCCGGCCTGTACTAGTGCTGATGCATGTTCGGGCAGACCCTTGGCTAGTGAGTTAAGTACAGTGGCCACCTCCGTCTTGAGTAGGATGCCGAGGTCAGGTGCTCGGAGGATCTGCAGGAGCCGCACCACCACTCCCTGCTCGATGATGGATCCTTTCTCCCTCACACTCCCTATCACCGCAAACTTTAACTCGCTGAAAAGAATAAATAAATTTTTTTTTTTATGTTATTGAAGAACCGGCTGTACTACATATAGTTGATGATTTTTTATATTAATGTGTGACTATGGTTGTAGTTTTCTCTTCCTTTTTTTTTTTTTTTTTAAAGTATTCTGGCTTTTAAACTGTCGGCCATTTCATCCTCAAAGTAAATGTACAATGCTTGCAATTTTCCTTTCCCAAGTTTTCCGTTATAAATTCTTGGTCATTTCATCTCAAGGTAAATGTATAAAGTAGTGAGTGACATTATGAGTAAAAATGTACAATGTAGTGAGTGATTGTATGAATGAAAATGTATAGAGTGATAGAAAAAAGTTAATAGGTGTTGCTTACCTCACCGCCTGGAAGCATTTCTGTGAGTCGTTTGAATACAGCTCATCAATATACACTCTGCTCCGCTCCACATCCTGGGTACAAAGGAAAGGCAAGGTGTGAGTGTGTTACCTCATTACCTTAACACTTAACACACAGCATAACTCAATCATTCCTTCATCACCTTAGTAACGGGTAAATAATTAACACCTGCATGCCCTACCTATGTGTAGGGAATACTTTGGTAATCTATAACATTCTTGACCCTTCTGGCCCTACCTGCTGCATTGGAATTAGTAATTATTAGTCAGATGTCTACCTTGGAGTTCGTTACCTGTGTTTCTGGTTTAATTGACACAGATTATGTTCAACGTACGATAAAATTTAGGTGATATTTAGGAAAATCTTTATCGTAAGGTCACACACATCTCAGGTGAAACTAGCAGTCAATGCAACATAATTTGAAGTAAGTTAGTAAGAAAGTAACGTGTAGAAAACAATATTAAGTTTAAGAATAAAGGAATACACTGAGCTTACATCCCCCAGACCGCACCATTCTGACCAGGACGACCAATTAAACGTAAAGTCTGTAAGGTTAGGTTAGGCTCACTTCACACAAGCCTGTTTTTCCTGCGTGGTAGATATCTTCAATGGCATATCTTCAAACGAGCGTTTTTTTCTCGCACTGAAAAAACGCCCAGTTTAGAGGTCCATTAAGTTCAAGTGAGATCTTTTATACAGTGTCAGCGCAGCTAGATTCCTGCGTGGCAGAGAATCACCGGCCTCTGCCACAGATGAACTACAACTGCCACTTGGGAAATAATTGTCCATCTGAAGTGCTCCATATCCTTCAACAGTATTCTAGAACACTAACCACCGTGCAGTTTACCAGTACATGCGGCAAGTGAATCTCTGCCGCGTGGACACCGAGCCAAGGGTCTCATTAAACTTAAAGGATTTTTAAACAGGGCAGTTTTCTAGCGCAGAAAAGAACAGCTCATGTGAAGCTAACCTTAGGTTTAGTTAGGTTAGGTGAGGTTGATTAGCAAGAAAAATGTGTTGTTGGTAAGCAACAAAAACATAGCGGGGCTCAGACGGGAATCAAAATTAGAAAATGCATATCTTGTAGGAAATCAAAGAGATTATTATACTAATATTTTTCGTAAATGATTGACCAAAGAAAATTTCTAGGATAAGTTTTCATTGGCAAAAAAAAAAAAATTAAGTCTAGACAGTTACTCCTATATAACAAATTCACCACAAACAAAACACAAGACACTACTCCCTATAACACCCATGGGAAGAATCACACTTTCCTTTCCCGCCAAAAAATAAAAAATTCAACCAAAAAACGATCCACATAACTAATTCACCACAAACACATTATTAACCTCTATAACACCCCATAACACCTATTAACTTTACTTTCGCGCCAAAAAATAATAAGTAAAACCAAAATAGCACACATACGAAAATTACCACAAAATAAGTCTAAACACCTACAAAATCAACCCAGACAAAACACAACACATTATCACCATCTTAAACACCTTATAGCACCCTAACGAAGGAAAATAAACATAGAGAAGACCTCACATCCCAAGGTCACTGATCCTAGAGTTATGAGTTCAAAGTATTACCATCAACCTCACGTCCCTTTACTACCAGTCCTACAGGTTATATAAAGGCTGTGTTAGGTTATAAACGTTTTTTAAGTAATAAAATAGTTATGAGTCCAAAGTATTACAATCCACCTTGTGCTAACTACGTCTCTCTTTACTAACACTAATACAGGTTATATAAAAGATCTGTTGTGTTATATATAGTCCCTGAATAATAAAATAATATGTAGTGGCTTAATTCTTACCATATATGTGGGTAAAACTTCCATAATAGGACGTGAAATGGATAATAATAACCCCCAGACCGGCCCCTCCTCGCCTCCCTGACAGCTGTGTTTTGATGCATCTGATCACAAACTCATTATTATACAAATATACATTATTTATTATATATAAAACGTATGCATAAATTATAACAATGTTTTATATTGGTATACTGTGAATATTGTTATGTAAGTTATATTGTTGTGTGTTTATAGCAGATGTAAGGAACAACTTTTACGTATGATAATTTGTACCATAGAGACATTTTTTGTACTTATATTATACCTCTGATACACTAATTTGTCTATATCTTTATAATACAACAATATACTCGTGTTTATTTTCATGCACACAACACACAACCCTAATCTCATATATAAATGAAATATATAAAAATTAATAAAATGTATGGATGGAATAATATACAAAAATTATTATAATCTAAAGTAAAATTATAATTAAAACTTTTACTTTCAATAAATCTAAAGTGTGTTAAATGTGTAATACGCGTTACTTTCACAATCCTGGCGCGGGAAGCTTAAAATTGTCTTGACGCTTCTATTATTCCACCTAAAACATGCCAAGAAACAGTATCCCACCTCACCTGCCTAAAACTTGATTACCTCTGCTGGACACAGATAGAAAACACAGATCCCGATCCTTACGTACACTGCAATTCACAGTCCCTGATGACCCACTAATACACTGCAAGCAGCTTGCCTAACCCTACCTTGTAAACGTAAAGGATAAGTTAGGTTAAGTAAGGTTGCTACATATAAATTACTTTAGGTAAGGTTATATAATGTAGATAATTTAACTGGGAGTCGTACTTTTGCATTTACCAATTCTACCTTACGCATATATATTCTTTTTGTCATTTCACTCACTAAGATTTTTGCTATGTGGCCAAACAATCTCGAGATGATATATTTAAACTTTTCAATCATTACACATTCCATTTATTCACCTCTACTAAACATTACAAATGAGTTATATACATTTTCATAAATTTCACCGTCCATTCTATTTATACCATTTTTTTTTTTCGGGTAGCTAATATGTTGGTTTTCTTGAACTATATATACGTTACCTTAATGCAACAACACTGAATAATAATGATTTATCTTATGCCTCATAGATTATAAGCTATGTGTCTACTCCTCCGCAATCATTTATCATCACTACAGCAAACTCTGATACATCACCATTATAGAAGAGGGACGAGGCTGTTCTGTAGGATATGAAGCCTGAGAGGAAAGGTTTGGAGCAGCACCAGCCACATCGAAAACAGAAGGAAATGTATTGTTCTATCTATCTATATTTGGGCTGAAAGATAGATACGTAGTTTTAAATAATTGAGGTGCAGATCGACAGGTTCAATAACACACGGATCATATTATTAGAATCAGAAGGAAATTTATCCGTCTATATCAATTTATCTTTGGACATAGATATAGATTGATTGTTGTATGTTATTGAGGTCCAGATATATTCAAAAACATGTAGACATCCTTTAAAGAAATTCTAGCTTCATATACTGAGAGTGAGATACATAGAAGATTAATTTTAGGTTAGAACAGTTTGTATACCTTCAAATATTACACTGTCACTTGCCGTCTCATAATTTGAAAGGGATTATACACATTATATTTTAAATATATTGTGATCATAATACATGTATGCATAGTTTAACCCCACACAACATTGTTGCGTTATCTTACACCACGATCACAGATATCTGTGATCGTGGTGTAAGATAACGCTAATCCATTGGAAAAGATAATGTAATGTTAACCTTACTAATGAAACTTAACTATCAAACTAAATAACTATATTGAGAAACTAATCAAACTAAACTAATATACGAACTAACTAAGCGTAATTAAACTTAAATTTGACTCAACTAACTAACTAATTGACTAAACTAACTAATTTTAACACACAACACACACATAAACTAGGGAAAAAAACTTCTGAAAACCTCATATCTTTGAGTAAGGATTTTTTTCCTCTCGTCAAAAAAAAAAAAAAATGCTAGTTGTGTAAGTATAAGATACGTAAATTTTAAATATAGGATATAGGTATAAGTTGTGTATAATAGAATGTATAAGTATAATGATATAGAGGTGTAACTCTATATATTATGTGTCTATGTAAGTATAAGATGTAGGCTACCTAAGTGTCTTTCTACAACGTAACATAACATAACCGGCATATTTCAAAGTATCATTATCAACATTCTTCAAGTCATGCAGGCAATACAGTGCAGACATAAAATTCCAACAGATTGTCAGAATTACTTGAAATGGTTAACAAAAAACAGATGCCAAAGTCCACCATAGAGAACATTATCGAATAACCCCAAAAATACAACTCATTCCCTTATATCACATTAAAACAAACTAAAAAATGAAGATAAACCACAAAATTCAAAATAAATAATTATATGACAATACTTTATGGTTATTGATGTTATTATAAGAGTATTTCAGTGTATTGCAGTTTCATGGTGTGAGTGTGAAGCCGAGTATTCAGTAAACAAACGGTGGTGAAGCTGTGGTTGTATATTGTCAGTTTCAGTCAGCAGTCACTCAGTCAGACGGTGGGGAATACTCGTCTTCACCTCTGCAGGGCGTCCCCAGGGATGTGTGTGGCTCTGAGGGAGTAGCAGAAGGACAATATACAACCAACAGGTGAAATAATATATAGACGACATAATGTATTCCTAGCAGCCACTTACATTGTTAACTTCGAGCCTGTAGTTGTCATTATTATATGTATTGTTTTATTTGTACTATGTTTTTGTGGTTGTAGTCTTGATATATTTAATTGTTAATGATATATATTTATCTTAATTACATAGACTAAGGTTAAAGTACTGAGGTTGAGGTGATTGCCCTTAATGACAGTTGGGTTGTTTTAGGTTTAATTGCGTTACTGTGGAGGTGATTTTCTTCCTTCCACTCATTATTTATTCATTTATGGTTATCTTAGCTACATATAATAAAGTTAAAATAGTGAGGTTAAATGTTTGAACGTAAGGTGATTGGCCTTAATGACAGTTGGGTGATTTGGGTAAAGATTCGTTTCTTGAACCACTCACTATTTTGGACCAAACAATTTATTTCTGATCGATTTTTATATGTTTTGAATTAATCAGATGTTTAAAGAGATACCGAGTGGTTAAAGAATCGAATATTAACCATGATGTGTTCCCTTATTATTTATTTATTTATAATTATCGTAGCTAAACATACTAAGGTTGGAGTAGTGAAGTTAATTATGAAAACGTAAGGTGATTGGCCCTTAAGTTTTAATTGCCTTACGGTGGAGGTGATGTAATTCCTTCCACTCATCATGTGTGTGTGTTGCAGGTGGATGGGCGGTGGTGCTGGTGGTGGTGGTGCTTAGCCTTGCGTGAGTTAATGAAGCACATGAAGCACACACACACAAGCTGACCTCAAGGCTCCGCTCCACACGTACGAGGTAATTGGTGTTCACTTGTTGTTAGTGGTGTGAGGTTGTATATATAGGGTAATTATGAATAGGATCTGAGGGTTTTTAAATAGAGATAATTATACTAGTGTTAGATTGTATTTATAGACTCATGAATTTGATTTGATGTTTTTTTAAATTTAGATAATTATAATATTGGTGTTAGATTGCACTTAGAAGTGTTATTATTAAGAGGATTTTATATATTTTAAATGAAGACAATTATAGTTTATAGTCATAACTTGTAGATTATCGATATCTTGTTTCATTGATCATATTTCTATACCTTAGTAAGCCTCGCCTCATTTTAATGGTTGTTTCAGGTCAAGCCCCATGAAGAAGGTGAGACAGAATGATCACCAGCCACAGACAAAACAGCACACATTCCACTCGGAAGAAGGTGCAGGTGTGTGGGTGTTCCGGTACTGAGATAATGATAATATGAATATACTATGTAGGATTCGTGTTTTGTTCTGTTACTTTATACATACATTTATTTACACTTACATTTATTTATACATACATTTATTTACACTTACATTTATTTATACATACATTTATTTATTTATTATTTCATTTTGTTTCTTACAGACTATTCTTGACTTGGTTTTTGTTATCTATTTCTACAAAAGTTAAAGAGCCGCTGTCATTTAGTCATCAAACACTATGAAATTTGAATGTAGTGCATGTTTTTTTTCACTTTAGATTTACCATAAAACAAATTTACACAATACAACATTTACGATAAAATAAATTTACACAATACAACATCGATACTTATAACAACTAAAAAAAAAAAACCCACAACACTAACATTCATCCAACTCAAAACAAGACAACACACAATCACCTTCAAAACAAGATACTTTTATTGTTTCTATATAGTAATCTTACCTTAAAGCTCAACAATAATGACTACTCCTTCACCTCAACTTGACCTCAAACCTGGTTCAGATTTCCTTTGTGATCCGCGATGAAGTGGAGAAGTTCCACCGTTCATCCGTCAACTCGCTGCAGTATGACCCCCACATGCAGCGCCTCTACTCCGCCGGCCGGGACTCCATCATCCGGATATGGAACTGCAAGAACCAGCGGGAACCTTATATGCAGTCCATGGAGCACCACACGGACTGGGTCAACGACATTGTGCTGTGCTGTGGCGGCAAGAACTGTGAGTGTGTTGGGTGTGGTGCTGAAGTGTGTGTGTGCTGGTGGATGTGTGCTGGTGGATGTGTGAAGTTAATGTGTCGGGTTTGGGATTTTTTATGTGTTTAACTATTGGGAATGTTTGTTATGGGAGTGAATGTTGATTTTGAGTGTTTGTTTCAGTGATATCAGCAAGTGCAGATACAACAGTCAAAGTATGGAATGCCCACAAGGTATGTGTACTGTTCCTATAGCACATTTGTTTGCATTGTAATAATTAATTCAATTACTATACATGATAAGGCTAATGAAATAATTGTTATTGATTTTTATTTAATTGTAAGAGAGAGAATTAAAATAAAAATCATGTAAAAGCTGTTCTCAAGAAATACAGATGAATAGTTCCCAAAAGTTCATCAGCAATATTAGGTTACTCAGATGTTTATTAAAGTCTTACTAACAGAAAATTTCATCATTATTAAGTCATGTTACTCTTATAATGCTACTGTAACGAGTCAATGTAATTAAAAATGTTTATTTTATGTGGTGTACTGTACCCTTACACACACACACACACACACACACACACACACACACACACACACACACACACACACACACACACCCACACACACCCACACCCACACCCACACCCACACACACACACACACACACAGGGTTTCTGCATGTCCACCCTGAGGACGCACAAGGACTATGTGCGTGCGCTGGCCTACGCCCGGGACAGGGAGCAGGTGGCCTCGGCGGGGCTGGACAAGGCCATCTTCCTGTGGGACGTACAGACCCTCACCGCACTCACCGCCAGCAACAACACCGTCACCAGTCAGTGTTGTGTTCACCATCATTGTTACACCCTCATCACCATCATTGTTACACCTTCATCACCATCATTGTTACACCTCATCACCACATCACCATCATTGTTACACCTTCACCACCACATCACCATCATTGTTACACCTTCACCACCACATCACCATCATTGTTACACCTTCACCACCACATCACCATCATTGTTACACCTTCACCACCACATCACCATCATTGTTACACCTTCACCACCACATCACCATCATTGTTACACCTTCATCACCACATCACCATCATTGTTACACCTTCACCACCACATCACCATCATTGTTACACCTTCATCACCACATCACCATCATTGTTACACCTTCATCACCACATCACCATCATTGTTACACCTTCACCACCACATCACCATCATTGTTACACCTTCACCACCACATCACCATCATTGTTACACCTTCACCACCACATCACCATCATTGTTACACCTTCACCACCACATCACCATCATTGTTACACCTTCACCACCACATCACCATCATTGTTACACCTTCATCACCACATCACCATCATTGTTACACCTTCACCACCACATCACCATCATTGTTACACCTTCATCACCACATCACCATCATTGTTACACCTTCACCACCACATCACCATCATTGTTACACCTTCATCACCACATCACCATCATTGTTACACCTTCACCACCACCTCACCATCATTGTTACACCTTCACCACCACATCACCATCATTGTTACACCTTCATCACCACATCACCATCATTGTTACACCTTCACCACCACATCACCATCATTGTTACACCTTCATCACCACATCACCATCATTGTTACACCTTCATCACCACATCACCATCATTGTTACACCTTCATCACCACATCACCATCATTGTTACACCTTCACCACCACCTCACCATCATTGTTACACCTTCACCACCACATCACCATCATTGTTACACCTTCATCACCACATCACCATCATTGTTACACCTTCATCACCACATCACCATCATTGTTACACCTTCACCACCACATCACCATCATTGTTACACCTTCATCACCACATCACCATCATTGTTACACCTTCATCACCACATCACCATCATTGTTACACCTTCACCACCACATCACCACTCACTGCAAACCATGATTACTACATTACTATCCTCTCAAGTGTATTTAAACTTGAGAGGAAAATGTCACAAGAAAAATTATCATGAACACATTTCAAAATTTCATTAAATTACAGTTAAGGATTCATCAATACAATTCACAATGTCTAACTTTTTCCAAAGCACCACATGATATAAATAGATAGTATATGTGTGTATATTTCAGTTTGTATATATATATATATATATATATATATATATATATATATATATATATATATATATATATATATATATGTGTTTATATTTTAATTTGTGTAGAGACTGAGTGTGGTTTGTTATTTCAGCGTCTTCTTTGAATGGCAACAAGGACTCCATCTACAGCCTTGCCATGAACCCTCCCGGCACTGTGATTGTGAGTGGCAGCACTGAGAAGCAGCTCAGGATCTGGGACCCTCGCACCGGGAACAAACTCATGAAACTGAAAGGTGGGCGTGTACTGTGTTGACCTGGTCAGAGTAGTGTTTGTGTGTTGATCAGTGTGTCATTACTGCCTCCTATCATCATCAGGGGCAGTGTCTTAGAGGTAGAAAGTTTGTTTGAAAATAGTACGTATTGAATGTTTTGTACGCAGCTAGTTTATAAATTCTTCTATGTGCCTGAAGGAGTGTCGAGTTGAGTGTGTGTTTTTGGGGGGTTTTGGGTGTGTGTGTGTGTGTGTGTGTGTGTGTGTGTTGTTGTTGTTGTTGTTGTTGTGTGTGTGTGTGTGTGTGTGGGTTTTTTTTTTTTTTTTTTTTTTTTTTTTTTTTTTTTTTTTTTTTTTTTTTTTTTTTTTTTTTTTTTTTTTTTTTTTTTTTTTTTTTTTTTTTTTTTTTTTTTTCCCCCAATGCCAACCCTGACTACTAGTAATGTGCTCCACACGTTATGATCCAAATGAACAGTATGTGTACAGTATCTCCTTGCTCCATTTTAGCTGTACATTGTTATATGGAAAGACCCTTAACACTATAACATTTGGCTTTCTTTCACATTTATATTACTGCATTATATCTTTTTAACAAACTACAAAGAATTGTACTCAAGTTGAATCAATAATTTATGTTTTTCTTTTGTTCCCAGGTCACACGGACAATGTTAAGTCTTTGATAGTGAACCGTGATGGAACTCAAGTAATTTCTGGCAGCTCTGATGGAACTATCAAAATTTGGTCATTGGGTCAACAGTGCTGCACCAAGACCATCAGGCTGCACGAAGAGGGAGTCTGGGCTCTGCAGGTAACACAAGACACTTAAAAAAATAATAAAAAAAAAAAAAAAAAGACAGGAGTGTGGTGGTGATGCTGGGCCTTGTGCTGCTAGTGATGCTGTGGACAAAAAGTGTTCTCACAATGTCACCGTAGATCCAGTTAGATTTTGAGTCATGGATAACGTCTAGCACATGTTATCTCTGTTTTGGCAGTTCTAATAGATAAAACTCATAGAAGAAAATAGGCCTTCAAAAATGTAAATACCTATGAAATTCCTCCTCATTACAATTACCATAGTAAGTATCTCTTCTCTTTCTCAGGTCAATGAGAACTTCACCACCATATACTCAGGAGGACGAGACAAACTCATCTACAAGTGTGAGACCCGAGCCCCGGACAAGGGTGTGCTGCTGTGCCAGGAGTCAGCACCCGTACTCAAGATGCTGCTCACACCTGACAACTCGGCTCTCTACGTCGCCACTACAAACTCAGCCATCAAGTGTTGGGTTAGTACATGGAGGGTTAACTATGGTAGAGTTTTATGTGTGTGTAGATTAAGACACGAGAGGTAAAGGAGTAATAAGAGTATAAGGGAAGAGGAATCAGTGACAGGATCTAGCAAAAAGTGGGATTTTTTTCATACTTATTTTTGTTTGTTCTTGACCAGTACCCTTTTAATTTGAAAAAAACCCAATAAAATAAAAAATAAAGTGATCTGCATGTCCACTCACCAAGTACTCCTCCCTCACTCCCTCCCCAGCCACTTAACAACAGACTGTCCCACACGGAGGATTACTGTGACAACGAGGAGGTGAGGGAGTTACGGCCCGTCATGACACAGCCGGACTGGACCATCAAGGGCGGACCAGCCATCAAAACTTATGCCGTCCTCAACGACAAGCGCCATGTCCTTACCCGAGACACCGAGGAAAATGTGGCGCTGTGGGACATACTCAAGGTAAATAGTAAAAAAAATAGGTAAAGTAGTCAATATCAGTTGTGTATTAAGTATCTTGAAAATTGAGAGGAAGGCTGTGTATGTGCGTTTATGTTTGTATGTGTGTGTGTGTGTGTGTTTGGGCATCACATAGCATTAATATTACATCATGTTCTGTAAGAGGAAATTAACTTTTGTGTGATGCTTGTTGTTGTTGTTCCGTGCAGTCCGTCAAAGAGGAGGAGTTGGGCAAGGTGGATTTTGAGTCTGAGAAGCAGAAGAGGAACAAGGCCATCTTTGTGCCCAGCTGGTTCACTGTCGACCTCAAGACTGGGGTGAGTGGGCACCGCCAATGTAGTCACTTTATAATACTTGTTTGTTCAATTTATTATGTGGTGATTAAAAATATAACTCAGAATTTGTATTAGAATTTCAGACTTAAATACTTGATATGCTATTTGGGTTATTTTTTTCTTTCTTCTAATTTATTTGTTTATGAAGTGTGTGTTTGTTTTTATGTATGAGTATGAATTCCTATATCTATGTACAATTACTATGAGTTACTGAGTGTGTGTGTGTGTTTGTGTGTGTTGTCAGATGCTGACCATCCACCTGGCAGAGAAGAGGGACGAGGTGGACTGCCTGTCGGCCTGGGTGTCAGCAAAGGAGGCTGACTTCTCCACTCAAGATGGCCTAGATGCCAAGTGTAAGTGTACAGTACAGTACAGTACAAACCTAACGTAACGTAACCCAACCCAACCCAACCCCAGTCATTTTATATTTATATATATCAAGGATCATCATTTATATCATTCATTGTCATTGATTATTCAAACACATATTAATAGGTTGAAATGGAAATTATTAAAAGGATCTAATGCAAAGAGAAATGTATGATGTAGTATATAATTGTCTTTACTTAATATTTTGTTGTACATTTTTACACAAATTGTACACCAAAAAGTTCTGTAGGTAAATGTCAAGGAATGATTTATAGTTACGTACATTTTCCTATAGTGAACTATGGAGAGCTGCTTCTGAAGGCGCTGTTTGAACACTGGCCGCGCACCTACATGTACGATGACAACGAGGGGGGGGACGGGGCAGAGGGGGGCACCGTGGCTAACCAGAATGGCTTCACTCCCAAGTCTGGCAATGGATACTTCTCCATTCCACAGCACACTCCTGTCATTATCAGGTGTGTGTGTGTGTGCAGCTGAAGAATGGAAAAATATTGTTCAGCCTATAATTCTGTTTTCGAACTTTAAAATTATAACTTGGTCTACCTCCTTTGATCTGCTTTCATCCTCCATCTTCCCTAACACACTCCTTCCTTCCTTCCACCAGTGAGATCCAGGGCCGCACACTGTACCGCCTGCTGTGTGGTGATGCAGGAGGTGATACTGAGGGTGTGCTTCTCAACGAGATGGTGCCTCCTTGGGTGCTGGACATTGTAGTAGAGAAGACCTCACCTAAACCCAAGAACAAGGTGTACTTCTTCCTATTGCCACATGCTTCTTCTGGCATCAAGCGGGAAAAGAAGTAAGATTATCACCTTTATTCCTCCTCCTCCTTCTCCTCCTTGGATATATAGTTTGAAAGGTAATGTAAAATAGTGCTATACTTAACCAGGTGTATTTATCCTCTCCAGGGACCGGCTGAGTGCAAATGACTTCATACAGATCCGCAAGGTGCAGGAACATGTGTATGAGAAGGTGTTGGGTGGTGGCAGTGACACCGGCTCCACGACCACCAACAACAACAATGACCGTGGTGGTGATGACAAGGCAGAGACAACATCACTGGCAGAGGAACGAGTCCAGCTCCTCTGTAATGATAAGGTGAGGACAGGCAGGGAAGCAGATTATCAGGAACCTATCTACATGATGTTTCATTTCTGTGGGGATGGTCTGGGAGGATCTTGTATGTCTGTGAATGTAGATGGTTTTACATGGTATATGCATACTTATAGTGGAATTATGTACAGTGGTACCTCTTGATTCGAACACTTTCCAATCCGAACATATTTGGCGAACAAATTTTGTCCTCCAATCCGAACACAGACACACGCGGCGGCCGACGCCGCCTTCCCGCCAATCGGCCAGTCTCGCTTGCACTTCGCTGTGAACACCTCTCTCTCTCTGTTGTGCTTGATATTTTTGCATATTTTCTTCAAATTAGCCCTCATTATGGCTCCAAAGAAAGTGAAAAGTGACAGTACAAGTGGTGGAAGGAAGCTGATGCGCTGTAGTATAGAAATGAAGAAGGAAATAATAGAAAAACATGAGAGAGGAGTTCGTGTTTATGACCTGACCTCAGTACGGGATGGCCAAGTCTACGATCTGCACATTTTTGAAGCACAAAGAGACAATAAAGGCTGCTGATGTGGCTAAAGGAGTGTTTGGTTAATCAAATAAAAGGCCTCAAATTTTAGAAAAAGTTGAACAATTACTTTCAGTTTGGATAAATGAAAGACAACTACAAGGAGACAGTGTTAGTGAGGCTATAATAACTGGAACGGATTAATTGTTTTTACATTAATTTCAATGTTAAAAATTGCTTCCTAATTCGAATGTTCTCAATTCGAACAGCCGAAAAGGACGAATTAAGTTCGAATCAAGAGGCACTACTGTATATAGTTATTGACACGTTTCAGGTGATTGGCGTTTGTTTATGTACATTATCCCTACTATTAACTTTTTTTTTTTACCAGTTTTGATGGTGGGCGAGTGACTACCATGGCACAGTTTGATTTTACTTGTTGTTGGTGCTTCTTTATGTTGTTGGTGCCTTGATAAAGGAATTTGACAGTGTAATCATGCAAAGTGCATGTAAGATGTGGCCAGGGGACATGTAATGTTGGTGCAGCTTCCAGTTCTTTGGATATTGTTTACACATCATTACACCTCTTACCACCTGCAGCTGCTGTAATTTTCATGTGACTGATCAAACTTTTCGTGCAGGTGCTTGACCCTAACATGGACTTGAGGACCGTTCAACACTTCATCTGGGGCAACACCTCCCAGGACATTGTGCTGTTCTACCGACCCATCAAGTGAGACCGACCCCGCTGTGCTGGGCTGCCGTTCTTCCTGCGCTGTGAGCCTCAAAGAACTGGCTGCTAATTCTTTTGTCCTTGAAATATGTTGTTATATATTATTGTATAAATGATTTTTTTTCTTCTAGGGTTAATGTAACGTTGAGGTATTCACTTGCCAAATCTTTTTTGAATCGGAATCATGTGTTGAGGTCATTGTCACTGTATAGATACATTTTCATCATTCTGTATTTTCATATTCCCATTTTTGTATGTATGGTCCTCTTAGGCCTTGGTTGCTTATATTACAACTCTCCTCTATGTAGTCACCAAACCAAAGCTCTCTTTGACACTTACTTTTGTCATTTCTATATACTTTTAAACTAAAAATAATTCAACTTCTTTGAGCTCCCTTCTCTGTTGACATTTGAAATCTAGGTGGACTTGTTCCTTCCTTCCGTAGTGTAGTGTTGTGTTTAGTGATGCATGGCACCACTGGCGGGGACATGGTGGTGGTGGAGGATTGGTTTATTAATTATTATTATTTTGGTGAGCCTTTTGACAAGACCTTTAAGAGAACCTCAGGAAGGGTAGCACTGGTATAAGGTCTTTGAAGGTGAGAAGACTATTATTTTGACAGACAGTTTAGAGGACTATTATTTTGACAGTGTAGGCGAGTGTCCAGCACAGACTAGAAAACTGTGGCCCCATTGTGTATCAAAGTCTTTCAAATACCAAACATCGGCCACGTTTTGTCACACATCTGTCCACTTGAGACTCAGTGTTCTGGTTTTCCATAGTGAGCTATGCAGTTCTATTCCTTATATGGAAAGCCAATCGGTCTGCATGTTTTTTTTATAATAAATTAAAACTGTGTATTTTATGAACTTGGATTTTGACAATCTTTCAGAGGCTATAAGGAAAACAAGATTAGATATGGAAAACAAATTCTGTAAATATATTTTTGACTCTTAAATCTTGACTAACTGTTTGGTGAGCCTTGGGTGGCAGGGTGCTGAGCCACATCCTGATGAGCGTGGTGCGTGCAAGCCAGACAAGCTTGGCGTGCTGGCTGTCAGGTAGGAACCACATCACATGGACTCAAATACCACTTATCATGTTGTTGGGTTAGACTAATAATATTATGCATAATTTTTTTCAAGTATTTTTTATCCCTTTATAAAATTTCATTGGTTTATAAGTGTGCAATTTTTTAAAGGTTTTATTTTTATTTAAAGTGTTTAGAGGTGCAATTTATGCCTATCTGAATGATCTTCCCACAACTAGTACCACATCAAATGTTGAATTGTCTCAGAAGTTCATAGAAAATGTCCCACGGTTAAGCAGGCATTATGAGAGGCACACGTATATTTTTTGTGTGTGCTGCAGAAAACTTTTGCCTCTTGCCTTGCTGGCTTCACTCTGTGCTCAGTGAGTTCCTTGAAGTAGAACCAATGTTGAGAATTTGTGAGTCATGAAGAAGGAAAAATTATGTGCAATGAGTCGGTCACAGTTGCAATGTGTTCTTAAGAAAAGTGGCCATCCCTTCTGAAAAGTCCGGCACATCAAGGGGAGACTAAACAATATTTATAAACTAATGTGCAGCAGCATAACCATGGTTTCAGGTATAGTGTAATATTTTCACAGTGTTACCTTGGTGTGGTGCAGCTGTTCTCCCACGTGTGCAGCCCCTTATAAGGTGTCTGCATTTCATTGTAGGAGAGGCCTTGCGTAGAACACAGGAGGCACGGACTCCTAATGCTAGGTATAAGACTGTAAAATATCACTGGAGTACTTGTGATTTCATGAGGACGGTTTTTTGATAAATGATATTACTTACTGAACAACAAAAAGGGTGTGTGATGTCAATTATATGCATGTGGATATTTAATATTTTTGTTAGATAACAGCCAGTGAAGTTGCAGTCATATATTTTTGCATCATCCATGATGTTTGTCTAACTCATAACTGTATCTTGTATTCAATTGTTAGAGAAATGTACATATAGAAGATAATTAGAAATATGTGAAGTTTTTTCCGGTGTGTATGCATTATGTAACTGGTTTTGTTACTTTTGATATTTTTAGTTATGTATTTGACTCTTGTTATGTTATGTTATGTCCTTATTTTTGGTGATTCTTGTGACCGGAATAATCGGTAGCCTCCTTACTATGTTCCTCATGACCAGACACCAAACCATTGTGAACAATGAGGAGAAGAATGTTGGAGGATCCTTGCTGTAGTCTGTTCAGGTTAGCTTGATGGTAAAGCTGCAGCCCATTCCCAAAGCAGGTCACTGATCAGTAATTGACCGTGAGACAAACAAAAACTCACCACTAATAAACTCACTGGACAAAAACTCAACTCTTTAATGCAAACGTGGATATAAAAAAGTCACCCGATTAATATTAATCAAACTTTATAAAACTTATGAAATCTTATTTGAAACATGCTATGAAAGGATGTTTTTATCACCTCACGCAAAGTAGCTTGTGTAAGATACAGGAATTAGGTTTTGATAATCACTACCGTGACAATGATGATTGCAGAGTGTTCTATGGAATGTTGGATGGATTAGTATTTCTCTCATTAGAAAATGTACATGAAGATATGTAGTATGCAGAATAACGAACAAGATTTATGTACCTTGGAATTGTTAATTTATGCAGCAAGTTGGTTATTCCCATCCATCATTCTATACACTTTTCAATGGTATTAGGAAGGATGAGACCCTAGTCAAAACTATGATGCTGCAAGATGAAAGGGACGAATTTTCAAAGAAAAAGAAAAGTCAAAAGAAACTACGTTACTCTCTAGAATTGTTTTAAAAACTTCATATGATGTGTGATCTTTGGGTGGAATGGGCGAACCTTAATCCATCAAGGTAAGCTGAATCACAATAGTTTGTATGTCCATTGGCAGAGGTGGGCAATCGGATTCGGAAGTCCGATTATCCGATTAATCGGACTCGCATTTTCGAATCGGATAATCGAATCGGACTAACCCCCGCCAAACGAATCGGATAATCGCAATCGGACTGCCGAAAATTTAAAGCGATTTGCGATTAATCCAGGTCGACGTCGTCTTTGTATTTTCGCAATAGCAGTTTCTTAATAAATTTTTCTATATTTTTCTCAAGTAAATATTTTTTCGCTTTATTTTATTCACACTTTAGTATTTTCTCTATAATATAATGCGCAAAATATCATGATTAATTATTAAATCATATAAATTATAATAAAAAGGTTATATTCTACAAGTATAAAGTTGGCATAATACGTGTTTAGTTCTGGTTTTTCGTACGCGTCTCATCGGTTAAGTGACGCGCCGCACCAGTTTAGAGTCAGTCGTCGTGAGAGGAAGTGCTGCTGCTGCTGCTGCTGCTAGGGCAAAAAAGCATTAAATTCCCTTTAGAAACATTGAAAATAGCTTTAAAAACATTGAATCGCTTTTAAAAATATCGAATCGCTTTTAAAAACTTTAATCGAAATCGGATAATCGCTAATCGGACTTAGATTTTTTGGCAACCGAATCGGATAATCGAATCGGACTTGACGAGCTGGCGAATCGGTAATCGCTAATCGGACTTCAATTTTTTCGAATCGCGCCCACCTCTGTTCATTGGTCTTTCTAATGCTCCAGTAACAATGAGAACTTATCAATAAGCTATGTAGGCTGTTGCAGATTATTTATTTATTCCTAACTTTTATTTATCGTTTATTTAACGTATACATTGCTAAGCTTCCTCGGTTTATCTCTGCTAGTTAACAAAATAAGTTGTCCACCACCCATCACGTCATCTGTAACTATTGCTAAGAGTAAACTGTATCAACAATGACTGTTCTGGACACCCCAGTGTGTGTGTGTGTGTTACGTAATAGGGTGCAGATGAAAATAAGGATAATTTGTATACGACGTTTTTAGATAAAGATCAAACTTAGAACGTTTCCACATGAAGTAGGAAAGGCAAGCATTAACACACACACACTCTCTCTCTCTCTCTCTCTCTCTCTCTCTCTCTCTCTCTCTCTCTCTCTCTCTCTCTCTCTCTCTCTCTCTCTCTCTCTCTCTCTCTCTCAGTTCGAATGTTATTAACCCATAAACGATGAATATATAAATTTACAATTTAATATTTAGTCTTGTGTAATGTTAATGGAAGTTTTTTTTTTTTTTTTTTTATCCTAATATAACATTAAATATTTCGAACTTTTCTTAGCGGGAAATAAAGTTATTTCGGCGGGAACTGCACTAGCGGGAAGATAGTCATAGAGGTGCGTGAGGGGAGGGTACTACACGCGCGTGGTGATGCCCTTGAAGACGTGTAGTATTATAGTAGTTGTGGTTTGTGTGACCCGATGGCTCCCTCAAGGACGTCTCCCTCGGATACTACCCATCGGCCTCCCTCGTCTGCCGTGCCTCAAGTACACACCTCGCTCGGGTACGTCGGGTACTTAACAAGGACACCACAGGCGGCTCAAGGGTGAGATTCTGGGGTTACTCTAGTCTCAAAGGTCACGTTCAGATAACAGAATATGTATTTATGTTAATAGTCTCAAGGTGATTGTTGGTGTGGTTTCAAATTGTGCTGCATTTTTTTTTTATAATTATTGTTGTTGTTATTAATTCCAATGTCATAGCTGGCCTGGATATTGAGATAGATGTAATATGCCGTTCACTAATTCGTCATGTTGGTATTGATAAGTGTATGATAATTAAACAGGATCCATGTCCGTCTGTGTGGTAATGGTGCGTGGTATTTAGAAAGATTATTATTTATTTATTTGTTTGCCGTTGATCGAAGTTTGTTTTTTTGTTAGTCATATTCAAGGCTTTCGGTTGTGAAGTGATTAGATAAGAGGGGATAATATATGTAAATTTACCACGTAGGTAATCAAGTATATATTCAAATCCTAAAAGCCGATGATTAAATAGGAAGGAAAAACATAGGTGTCATGATTATTAGCTATTAAACGAAGAAGAAAACGCGTGTTAAGATGACATGGTTGAATTTATGAATGAATGACTGACAAGGAGGAATGAGCCAAATATAAAGTTGATACGTGAATACAGAACGGAACCTGAAAGTCATATTACACAAATAACCACACAGGAAATCCGATTACTTTTTCTGCTATGAAAGATAAACAAATGACGCGTGTATAGGGGAGGTAGACAGCAACGGGAGCGGCCTACAGTCCTTGGTCCTTGCTACTCTTGGGCAGGTCTCCTCATGACGTCACAGTCCCAGGAGGCGCGTTGCACTGTGAGGTGAGGGAGTTTCCCCATCCGCCGCCACGTTGCCTCCTCACTTCCAAGGCATCGTTTTAACACTCCACCACCTGAACGAAACACAATGAAACTCTAACACCGATCTTAGAGTCAGCGTCACTTTAAACGCTGAGGAAAGAGAATAGTAGTTATTGTTGCGTAGAATTATGTAGTGATAGAAAAGTAATTGGCAACTTATCTGCCATCCACATTCCACCCCAGACAAGTTGAAAAAAGCCAAGTCTTGCATCGTGTTAGCGTTTAC
>JAXIVD010003965.1:32500-35000 GCA_036785275.1 Cancer borealis
ATGACCATTACGAGAGAGAGAGAGAGAGAGAGAGAGAGAGAGAGAGAGAGAGAGAGAGAGAGAGAGAGAGAGAGAGAGAGAGAGAGAGAGGTCCCACAGAAATGAATGAATCGTCGCTGAATGGGAGGCAGGGAAGGGGATGAAGACTGGAATCATGTATATTTGAATGTATATGTATGCATGTGTGTGTGTGTGTGTGTGTGTGTGTGTGAGAGAGAGAGAAAGAGAGAGAGAGAGAGAGAGAGAGAGAGAGAGAGAGAGAGAGAGAGAGAGAGAGAGAGAGAGAGAGAGAGAGAGAGAGGAAAAAAGAGCTTCAACAATGTAAACGCGTAATTGCTAGAAGTGTTAAATTAGTTACTACCATGGAGAGAGAGAGAGAGAGAGAGAGAGAGAGAGAGAGAGAGAGAGGAGGGCTATCCCGAACACCAGCAGTGGTTGGAGACATATTTTAAAGTTAAGAGTGTTGCTCTCTGCTTCAAACTGCAAGAAAGCAACCACATTATAAATACCAACCAAAATAAACCATCTCATTAAAACCACAACGCATAAGAAAAACAAGAAAATAAATAACATAACACTACATAAGCTTAAGATAGGCCAGGATATGGAAGGAGGAGGAGGAGGAGGAGGAGGGGGTGTGAGAGTCGCTTCTCAGAGGATAAGCAGCGTTAAGTGAAACATTAAAAAAAGGGTCTGAATCTTGCTAAACATCGCGAGAGTTACGTCAAAGCACAACATTCAAGGGACAGAGTGGCGCCTGCTGCAAGGCAAGGGGCTTCCCTCGTACTAACTCTCACGTACTCTAAGCTCACAGCCCCTCTCCTCCTCCCACCTCTCATCGGTATTCTCCTAGTGAGAGGGAGAAGGGGAGTGAGGGGATGGGAGTGAGAGGGGGACGCACGCCCTGACATCTGTGAGAGTCAGTCGGTGCAGCGAACGGAGTGGGTTTAGTCGTGTTGGTGGAAGGTGGCGTGGCGGACGTTCTTTCCACATGAATGTACTCTATTTTTTCTATTATTATTCTGTACCTCCTGCCTCCATTTATAGAAAGAGTGAAAATATATCTTTTGCAATCTGTGAGGAGGGTGTGCGTGTAGGTAGAGTTGCGTGCTGGTTAGTGTGTGATCAGTGATTCTTAAGCTTTGAGAGGTGAGGCTCAGTCCATGGTAAGGGCCTTTAAAAGTAATACTTGTACCCGTGTGTTGTGTGAGTGTGTATGTGTGTGTGTGTGTTGCGTGGACAGCGAGGCGGCAGTGAGAGGCATTCAAGACGTGCGTAATGGTGTTAGTGGAGAGTGCTAATTAATGTAACAAGTAAAGAAGAGAAGATCTTGGCCTCATCTTAATTACTGTGTGTGTGTGTGTGTGTGTGTGTGTACGCCACCACCACAGTCATCAGTACCAGCAGCATCACAGTCACCTCCACCACTAGCATCAGTAAGTACCAGGGAGTGGAGTGGAGTGGAAGTGGAGTAGAGATAACCATTCACAAACCCATGTTATTTTTCCAGTGGAGTAGATAGTCGAGGGTGGATGTGTTGTGAATGGAGGGGTGGAGGACAGGTTTTGTTTTTGAATGGCAGGGGTGCGTGGAGTGTGGTGAATGAGGGGAAGGATGGGTGGTGTGTCTAATTGGGGTGACGAGTGAGGGGAGGCTGGGGAGGGACTGAGAGGGGAGGTGTTAGGGGTGAATGGGGGAGTGTGGTAATGTGTGATATGAGTGGGATGTGGTGTTGTTGCTGTGTTTTGAGTGGGATGACGATGTGTTGGGGTGTAGTGAGAGGGTTGGGGGTAGGGGATGATGGGGGGTTTTAAGGCACACCACACACATACATACACATACACACGTACAGAAACGATTTTTATTATTATTCATCGTATACACACACGTACGCACATACATACATGAAAGATAGTCACGTACGGTTTATGTTTCAGAAATGTCAGTGTATGAATGTATGTGCGTCTGTTGAAACACACACACACACACACACACACACACACACACACACACACACACACACACACACACACTCGGTTCTGGCAACTCACGCGCGCATGTCTGTAGAGTGTCATGAATGGGCGGGAAGGATGAGAAAAGTGATGCTCATTGTACTACTACTATTACTACTACTACTACTACTACTACTACTACTACTATTACTACTACTACTACTACTACTACTTTGCAACTACGACATTAATAGCACTTCCTTCAACTGTTGCTTTTGGTGGCGGTGTTGCTATGTCTACTAGATTAACAACAATAACTATTACTACTAGTACTATTACATATTTTCCTTTCATGTATTAAACTTTATGTGATTATACTAATTTATTTTCAATGCGGAACTTCACACTTGTATCAATACGTAATTATATAAATATATATAATTTTCCTCATTGATAGTCAACAGATGTATTTTTTGTATAGCTAGGCGGAAAAAAAATATCACCTGTAAATAGTATAATATTGGTTATTACATCTTACAACGTCTCAT
>JAXIVD010003966.1:0-40178 GCA_036785275.1 Cancer borealis
TTTATTTCAGAATTACTTACACTTGTTACAACGGTGACCTGTCAGCCGACACCACGATGATCAGAAATAAACGTTTTAAATGCATTAATTACTCACACACAAAAAAAAATATTTCGTTTTGATGGCTTTATCTACTGTGAATCTCATTACCTCTGGATATGTGATAAACATGTATGATAATTTCAACATGAATATATGTTTTTGTGTTGCACAATTTTTTTTTTTTTCTCTCTCTCTCTCTCTCTCCCTCTCCTCTCTCTCTCTCTCTCTCTCTCTCTCTCTCTCTCTCTCTCTCTCTCTCTCTCTCTCTCCAGCGTTGGGCATGCATTTCAATTGCCTTACGTGAAAGGAAATTCTACTCGTTTATCTACTCACAGTTGTAATTACGTTCATCGGTCGACGGGCCTCGGCATATTGCATATAGATTGCCATGTGCCCGTGTGAGTATTGACTTGCATGTATACCTGTAGTGCGGGGGCGTGAGGTGAACATACGGCAAGTTAGACATACAGGAAGACATACTTGTAACCATTCATGATACATCAATACACTCCACACATACACACACACACACACACACACACACACACACACACACACACACACACACACACACACACACACACACACACACATACACACACACTCTACATACACAACGAGCCACACCACCATCCAGGATTGCCAACATCCAATACAAACACAACATAACAACGATATACACTCAGAAATACGTTGGCCCATGTTTCCTGAGCTAATATTGACCGGACACCGTTACTCCCGTATTGCCGCCGTGTTAGACGACCCAGCAGGGATACACGACTACACTGCTACACCAAAACTTACCTACTTGATTACAAATAGAAAAAACAAGGTAAGTGCAATCTGTTCAGCGCTCCAGTAACTCTAACGGGCTGAGTTCCGAGGTGATTAGGTGTGTGTGTGTGTGTGTGTGTGTGTGTGTGTGTGTGTGTGTGTGTGTGTGTGTGTGTGTGTGTGTGTGTGTGTGTGTGTGTGTGTGATGGAAGGAGCAGAAGATTCGTCAAGATGAGGGCATGGCAGAGGGAAGGGAAGGAAGAGGAATGAGGGAGAGGGAGGGGAGAGGTGAGGAACGCGACAGAACGGAAGGAGGGGAGGACGAGGAGAGATGGAGAGAAAGGGAGAGATGGAGAGAAAGGGAGAGAGGAGGAAAGGGGGAGGAGGGAGTGGAGGAGTGATGCCGAAGTGGCTTTCATATAAATCGAGTCTTGAAGAAAAATTGGTTCCCGGTGGTAATTTACGATTTTCTTCAGGTCACACACACACACACTCACACACACACACACACACACACACACACACACACACACACACACACACACACACACACACGTTGCCTAACTTCACGGTAATTACACAAGGAATATTGAACAAAAAGTCAATTACCATATGAATATAAAATAAGTGATTGGTGAACCTTAGAAAAAAAATCTACCGAAAAAAAGATATCAAAATTCAATTACATCATTTTATAGAGCGGGGGAAAAAAATATGTCAGACCCCGGCTTTGTAATGCAATTCATTATAAGCCTAATTCAACCAGGGCGCCGCGGAGAATTTTTAATAAATGATCGTCATAGAGGAATTTGCATTTAATTATTGTAGTCCTTTGTTAGGTGCTCAGCGGGTCGAACTATTAACTCTTTCCAGCACATATTACCTAACCTAACCTAACCTAACATTAAATTTAGCGATCCAACTTACATACAAAGGAAGGACATAACACAGCTGTCATTTGTTTCAGGTGTTTGTATAGCTGTACCACACCATCCTCTACCCACCCACCCACACCCACACCCACACACACACACACACACCCACACCCACACACACACACACACACACACACACCCACACCCACCCACACACACACACACACACACACACACAAAGCTCCGTTACATAGCTAAACACTTTGACGCAGAGCTATTGACCACCTTTGAGAAACACTAACAAAACAAGACAAATACCATTCACTCTTGAACATCCTCTTCCATCCTTTGATTGAATTGTTAAGTCTTCTTGTGGGTTTAGATTCCCCTTTACGTCTTCTTCCCTTCCCTTCTTCCCTTTCAAAAGCCTATGAGGAAAACTACAAAATAAATTGGGTGACGTTTTCAGCCAAATTCTTGCTGTCGTTCAATTTAAGTATAAACCAATACCTTTGAAGTTGAAATGTTAATATGTACGAGTATGCGAGGACGAAATACAAAACACCATGTATGAGAGAGAGAGAGAGAGAGAGAGAGAGAGAGAGAGAGAGAGAGAGAGAGAGAGAGAGAGAGAGAGAGAGAGAGAGAGAGAGAGAGAGAGAGAGTAGTTTTTTCTTCCTTTCTTATCCATCCACACTAGAGCAACATTCCCTCGCCCCCATAACACAAAGCAGGTTACACATAAACCCGATTAGATACAACACAACACGGTCAGGGGGAAGGTGGAAGTCACAAGCAATTCTGTAGACCTTTTCTCTCCACCAGCATCCACGAGTACTGGTGAAGAGGCCATCTCTCTCTCTCTCTCTCTCTCTCTCTCTCTCTCTCTCTCTCTCTCTCTCTCTCTCTCTCTCTCTCTCTCTCTCTCTCTCTCTCTCTCTTACGTCTCAAATCCCACACTAATGTTATTGCCGCTTTCCAAGAACTCCAAACACTGCCGCTGAATATACAAAAGGTACTCTATACATTCTCATCAAACTGTCTCGTACACTTAACTTCGAGCGAGCGAGCGAGAGAGAGAGAGAGAGAGAGAGAGAGAGAGAGAGAGAGAGAGAGAGAGAGAGAGAGAGAGAGAGAGAGAGAGAGAGAGAGAGAGAGAGAGTCTTTCAAACTGTTATTTAAAAGTCATCTTGAAGGGAAAGGGTGAGAACTCCTCCTCCTCCTCTTCCTCTTCCTCTTCCTCTTCCTCTTCCTCTTCCTCCTCTTCCTCCTCCTCCTCCTCCTCCTCCTCCTCTTGTGTATTGGTAGCATCAAGCTTGGAAGGGAGTCCGACCATCCACCACCAAACTCATTAGTCTGCCATTTACGGTTTTATAACTTCACCGACAATTCCCTCAGAAACTTTCTTCCCCCGAGCAAGCAAAGTTGGACTCCCTTCCCTCCCCTCCCCCCCCAAACCCTCCCACGATTGGTCCAATAATCGTCCGCCTTTGAGTCGCCTTTCCCTCCTTCTGAAAACCCTTCGTATAGCCGATCAGCCCAAGTATGTGCGTCTCAACAAACTCCTTTTTTCTTTTTCTTTTTTCTTCTTCAGAGGGAACCTTAGAGAGACGTTATGTACACCCAACCCACCTCCATTGTCTGCAGGATTTTAAACTTTCTCGTATCAGCTTGACTTCCTTCTTTCCTTCCTTTATTCTCCTCTTTTATGTTTTTATTTTATATTCTTCCTTCTTTCCTTCCTTCCTTCCTTCCTTCCTTCCTTCCTTCCTTCCATCCGTCTGTCCGTCCTACCTACCTTTCTTCCTTCCTTCCTTCCTTCCTTCCTTCCTTCCTTCCTTCCTTCCTTACTTACTTCCTACCTTCCTTTATTTCTTTTCCTTTCTCTTCATTTCTCCTCCTCCTCCTCCTCCTCCTCCTCCTCCTCCTCCTCCTCCTCCTCCTCCTCCTGCCTGTCGAGATATATCGTTCTGGACAAAATAATGAGTTTCCGTCGGTGCGGCGCCTTAAGTGATATCATAATTTGGCGCCTTTTTAAGACGATTTCCAAAGGAGGCAGCTGGCGCTCTTGGATTCTCTGGGGATGTGTGAGGAGGTATAGATGCTGGAGGTCTGAGGAGATAGATGGTGGAGGAGGGGAAGGAGGGGAAGGAGGGGAAGGAGGGCAAGGAGGGGTTTTACTTGATCTTAGGTTAGAGGGAAAGGGAAGCATTGCCCTAAGAAGTGCAGGAAAGGAGGGGAAACCAAGCCCTTATACTTGATGAATGAGGGAAGGGAAAGGAAGCAAGTTTCGAGAAGGACCACAGAAGTTTAGAATTACAAATAAATGTTCAGTTTAGTAAATAAATATATAGTGATAATTACTTTTTGAGCACAATTACTGGTTGACAGGATGGAAGAGTAGCACATTAGCAATACGTTTTCCAGTGTAATAGTTGATGAATAGCAAGAATAAATTATAAGAAAACCTCCACCTAGTAAGGGACGGGACCAATTAACGAGGCATTACTGTTACTCATGCATCAAATCGGCATAGTAATAGTACAAATTAATCCATGTGAATCAGATCATTATTTCTTTCCTATTCATCACATATTTTACACACACCCGCCATGTAACTCCGCCTCACACATTACTCCACGCACACCAACACGCCAGATTTAATTACTTGTCTTGCCGAGTGTGCACGAGGCTCAATGAATGAAGTTAACGTTGCAACAAATCCCCAAATAACTAACTTGTAACAACACGTGTAAACTAAAGTACATATATCAAGAGTTGCGCTGTACTCCTAAATTAATATGGAGTTTGTTATTGTTCTTGCCCGCCCCTGTGCATATCGTTAACTGTGAACTGCAAGACATAGTGCAACCGTGGCGAAAAGACGTGACTAGTGGCGGTAGTGTGTATACAGGTTACTTCTCCCTTGCCTAAATTATTATGCTTGTTATTTTGTAATGTAATGTCATTAGTCACCCACATGTATCGCATAAATACAGTTCCATTATTATTTCAGATGTATTTTAGGTCCACTCCCTTATTATTGAATACATTCCTCATACTTTATGTGAGAATATTCACTTTTATCTCATACTTCGTCTAGCATATGGGGAAGTAATGTGTCTTCTGTCACCAGACCATTCACGGAACCATTTGATCACACTATTTATGTAGAGGGTAAAGGCACGCATGTACCTGAATAACACATGACGTAGTACCAGGATGACCTAACATAATAATCAAGGTAACGAGTTCAATTGAAGGTGCCGATCTAGTCTAATTTACAATATTGGTAGTACATAAGAACATAAGAACATAAGAAATTAGGAGACTGCAAGAGGCCAGTTAATGACCTATACGAGGCAGTTCCTTGTCCCCCACCCTTGGAATAATCCAATATTTAGCCATCCCACCTGTCATCCTTATCCATACTCTCATCCAGCCGTCTTTTAAAGCTACCTATTGACTCAGCACTTACTACGTGTCTATCCAGCCTATTCCAATCGTTCACGACTCTGTTTGTGAACCAATATCTACCTATGTCTGTCCTGAATCTAAGTTTTTCTAGCTTGTATCCATTTCCACGCGTCCTATCCTGGGTACTAAATTATAAAACCTGATCAATGTTTCCCTTATTAATTCCTTTTACCCATTTGAAAACCTCAATCATATCCCCTCTTGCCCTCCTTCTCTCTAGGGACTGGAGATTAAGACGTTTTAACCTATGTTTGTAGGGTAAATTTCTCAGCCCCTGAATCATCTTGGTCATTCTTCTCTGAACTGCCTCCAAGGAGCCTATATTCTTCCTATAATAAGGGGACCAAAATTGAGCTGCATAATCTAGATGGGGTCTAACTAGCGCTAAATACAACCTCAGAATGACCTCAGAACTCCTATTTGTCACACACCTACTAATAAATCCCAGTATCTTGTTGGCTCTATTTCTAGCTATAATACTGTTCCCTGGGGCGCAAGTCACTGCTTATTTGAACTCCTAAATCCCTCACACTATATGACCTTCCTAAGATAGTGTCATTTAATGTGTAATCTACAGACCTATTTCCTTTGCCTACGCTCATAATGCTACACTTGTTAACATTAAACTGCATCTGCCATTTCTCAGACCACTCGTACAGCCTATTTAAGTCATCCTGCAGCATCCTAGCATCGTCTAAATTCTTTACCTGTCTTCCTATCTTTGTGTCATCGGCAAATTTACTGATATCACTATTTATTCCTGTCTCTAAGTCATTTATATAAATTATGAATAACAATGGTCCTAGTACTGATCCCTGTGGTACCCCACTAGTGACATTACCCCATTCTGATTTCTTCCCATTAATTTGTACCCTCTGTTCCCTACCAATAAGCCATCCCCTAATCCATTCTAGTACCTTCCCACCTATGCCGTGAGCCTTAACTTTACTTAATAGTCTCCTATGGGGTACTCTGTCAAAGGCTTTACTGAAGTCCAGATAAACTATATCATACTCGTCCCCCTTATCTATTGTTTCAAATACTTTCCTATAGAAGGATAATAAATTTGTGAGGCATGACTTCCCCTTGCTAAAACCATGTTGACTATGTCTAATTAGCTTGTGTTCATCTAAATGTTTCCTAATTGCCCTTGCTATGATAGCTTCTAACATCTTGCCTACCACTGATGTTAAACTAATTGGGCGGTAGTTACTACTTTCTGCCTTATCTCCTTTCTTGAATATAGGAACTACATTAGCCTGCCTCCATAGCCTAGGAACTACTCCTGTGTCTAGTGATTCTCTAAAAATCATTGCAATAGGATCAACGAGTTCTTCTCTACATTCCCTAAGAATCCTCGGAAAAAATGTCGTCCGGCCCTGGAGATTTAGTCTTTTTAAGTCTATCTATTTCCTTGCTAACTACTTCCCTACTTATGTCTATTTCGCTTAATTTATCATCCTCTTGTCCCCTAAAGATCTGTACTGGCTCCAGTTCCCTACCCGACTCTTCTTGAGAAAATACAGACAAGAAGTATTTATTTAATTCCTTACTAATATCCTCACCATTTTCTATCAAGCTGCCATCCATTCCTTTAAGAGGTCCTATTCTTTCCTTTGTTTTAGCCTTGTACAACTGATAGAATCCCTTTGGATCCTGCTGGGCATCTCTAGCTATCTTAACCTCATAATTCCTCTTTGCAGTCCTAATATCCTTTTTAACCTTCCTAGCTAGGTCATTATACTGCCCTACTACCTGTACTTCTCCCCTTTTAATTTTCCTATAGTCCCCTTTTTAATCCAATTTCCCTTCTAATGTTGCTATTCATCCATTTTGGATCATTTTTATTTGACCTAATCCTCCTCTTAGGTATATGCTGTTCCTGCCCTGTATGAATTTCTCTTACTATGTTATTATAATGCAATTCTACCTCAATGTTTTGATCCTCCTCTCTGCCTACTCCTATACCCTCCCAATTTATACCCTGGAAATAATGTCTGAGGCCCTGGTAATTTCCTTTTCTAAAATCTGGTACTAAAGCAGTGTTCTGTTCTACCTGCCTCTTTGTATTAATCTTGAATCTAATTTCGTGGTGGTCACTAACATCAAATCTCGCTCCTATCTCAACCTGACTTACCAAAGTTTCATTATTAGTTAAGACCAGATCTAAAATATTTCCCTGTCGTGTTGGTTCCCTTACAAGTTGTGTGAAAAAACCATCCTGGACGACATTTAAGAATTCCTCCGAGCACCCGTCTCCTGTCATACTATCCCAGTCTATTCTCCTATAATTAAAGTCCCCCATAATGCACACATTATTATACCTAGATGCCCTTGCAAGCTCCTGCATCAGGGGTGCACTAGCTGCTTCGCCTAAATCTGGAGGCCTATATATAATGCCTACAACTAACTTATTCCCTCCTATAATAATGTCAATCCATAATGACTCCGTATTCCTATCTGTTTTTATTGTGGTATTGACATAGCTATTTAATGTGTTTCTAACGTACAGTGCTACACCTCCCCCTCTCCTCCCTACTCTATCCCTGTGGAAAAAAGTGTACCCATCTATTCCTACTTCAGGTAAGAAATGTTTGCCTGCAATATCTAACCAAGTTTCTGTAATACCTATAATATCTAACTCTTCAACACATGCGATACCTCTAAGTGTGTCTATCTTATTTATTACACTTCTACTATTTGTATAAAAGACACTTAGTTCATGCACTTCCCTCTCTTTACCCCGTCCTTTATCTCTATTACCCTTACCTCTATTAATATTTAGTTTCCCTGACTGGACTGCCTAACAGCCCTCTCAAGACACTCACTAAGTTCTTGTACTCCCTTCCTACTGAAGTGTACACCATCCCTGGCATAGAGCTCCTGTCTCCCATAGAACCTGCTCCACTCATCCATAAAACCTACCCCATCCTCTCCACACATCCTCATCAACCTCTCGTTCAGGCCAAGGGCATGTGAGAGCCACCAGCCTCTAACCCCCTGTACAGGGAGCACCCCTGAGACTATACACCTCCTACCACTCTCCCTTATCTCCCTCAGAAGCTCCCTATACCTAAGCACTAGCTCCTCTGACCTTACCCTGCCTACATCGTTCACGCCCACGTGAACCACCACTAACGCCTCTTTCCCTGTCCCCTCCACAACCTTCTTGTATCTCTCTACCATGTCCTGTACTCCGGCCCCAGGAAGACAACACGTCATCCTCCTTGCCCTGTCGGCTTCACAGAAGGTCTCGTCTAAATACCTAATCCTAGAGTCACCCAGAACTAACACTTCCTGCGACCCTTCTAACCCTTCCCTGTCCTTCCTCACCTTCCCACCCTCCTTCCTCTACTTCCCATCTAACTTCCTCTTCACTATCTTTGCCTTGGGTGTCCTGTCCCCTTCACCTGCTCCTACTTCTATCACCACCTCTTCCTCTTCCTGTGTAGCTAACAAGCCAAACTTGTTGCTACACTCTACCTGACCCAGGGGAGGAAATTCCACCTCACACAAGGGAGGGTTCACGCTCCCCTTCCCTCCCCTACCCACAATCCTCCAACTATTCCCCCCTTGTCTCTGACCTGAGTCACCTGACCTAACCTGACCTGAGTCTCGTGACCTGACGCTAGCTTCCTGCCTTAGCTCTAATAACTGTTGTCTCGTAGTAGTGGTATACCAACCAACTAACATTTACATTCAAGGGTATTGACCAAGGGACAACAAAAATACCAACTGTCATCGCTGCCACTGGCTTTGGAAGTTCCTTATTTTCATTAGGAAATCTAATGCAGTGCTTTTAGTGCATTGTTAAGCTTCACCAATAACAAAATAAGAGGATATGATAGGTATCAGTAACCCACGTAGACTCCTACATCACCTTGTTTAGGACTGCGATGGTTCAATTGATCATATGAGCCCAGACACACATAGTCTTAACTTCCACGTACTGTGCCACGACCCATCCAAGGTGGCATCGATGTCGGACACCATTTTCATGCGGTGTGCGTCCACGTTATTCAGCATCAAACTTGAAAACTGCCCTATTAATTCTCACCAATACATTCCACAGATATTATCTAGCTTATCTGATCCCATAGTCAGCATATCGAACGTAACTTTCATGTGATAAGTGACACACACTCAGCATTTCACACACACTCTCCACTCCACACACGTGATAATCTCCATTCTCAGTACAATCAGCTAAATAAACCCATCACCACTTCATAACTACCATTAAACCCAGTAAATAATAAGTTATAACCCATTATTTTACCTTCCTTAATATATTTCAGGTATTCCTTCCACCTTTCCCTCCAGGCGGCAGACACCCACTTTGTTATGTTGTGTTTTCACCCACTTCCCATCCTTCCTCGCCTCCTGCAGGATAGTGGTGGCTCCAGGGGACGTGTATGGCTCTTCCTACACCCAGCAATACTGTCACCATGGTCCAGGAAGCTCGAAAATAAGAGAAATATCAGACCACTTTCCACTGTTTTGGTCCGTCATAATTGATCAGCTGTTTCTGGGTATTTAAAAGTGAGTGTTATGTTATTATTGTTGTTATTCTTATTCTTATTATTATTACTATTATTATTATTATTATTATTATTATTATTATTATCATCATACTAGCAATTAAAATACCAATAATAGCAATAATAATATAATAGCAATAATAATAATAATAATAATAGCAATAATAATAACAATAGCAATAATAATAATAATAATAATAATAGCAATAATAATAATAATAATAATAATAATAATAATAATAATAATAATAATAATGATAATAATAATAAAAATACTAACAATAATAATAATAACAATAATAATAATAATAATAATAATAATAATAATAATAATAATAATAATAATAATAATAATAATAATAACAACAACAACAATAACATAACACTTTTAAATACCCAGTCACTTTTAAATATCCATTCATCCATTCATCAGTGCTGAGTCAATAGGTAGCTTTAAAAGACGGCTGGATGAGAGTATGGATAGGGATGACAGGTGGGATGGCTAAATATTGGATTATTCCAAGGGTGGGGGACAAGGAACTGCCTCGTATAGGTCATTAACTGGCCTCTTGCAGTCTCCTGATTTCTTATGTTCTTATGTTCTTATTTTTAAATAGCCACAAACAGCTGATCAACCAAAACAAACTGGACTCACCGCCTCACCATGACGGATCAAAACAGTGGAAAGTGGTCAGATATTTCTCTTATTTTCGAGCTTCCTGGACCATGGTGACAGTATTGCTGGGTGTAGGAAGAGCCATACACGTCCCCTGGAGCCACCACTATCCTGCAGGAGGCGAGGAAGGATGGGAAGTGGGTGAAAACACAACATAACAAAGTGGGTGTCTGCCGCCTGGAGGGAAAGATGGAAGGAATACCTGAAATGACTTTCGAGTAAGATCGGCCGCCGTGACACCCACAACACTGGAACAAGGTTTTTCTTGTTTACATCGGCCGCCGTGACACACACAACACTGGAACAACAGGATAATTTGAACACTGGAACAAGGAGTACTTGTGTGTACGAAGATGTGTTCTGGGTAAACAAACATGTCCGCCCACCGCAACGCTAATAAGGATAATTTGATGGCGAGCGGCCACGGATACAACGGGATGGGCATGGAGTCTGATGACTTCCCACCAATCGCCAAGCGACCGAGGACACCTTCTCCAAGCAGCGAGACGCCAGGTAAAACACCACGAACCACCCAGGACCAACATCCATCCACAGACCACCTGGTGAAGGCGTCATTCATGCTTAGAGCCACCAATGGAGCCAAAGTGTTTGCCAACCCCAGCAGGGTTTCCCATGCCCTCCACCAGTCATCCCTTGGTAAGTACATCATCGAGGGAGAAACACGGTCACTGGGCAATGGGTCATCCCTAATAGTTGCAGTGTGGGAGCACAACATCTCCAAAATCCCAGACCTAGAGGAACCCACCTTCACATTAGGGGAATGGGAGATAACCTGTAGGAGGGCCGACCGTGACGGTGAAGACTACAAGTACGCCAGGGTGGGGCCCCTAGCAGATGACACCAACATAGAGGAGATCCGGGATGGTTTCAAGTCCTTCGGGACGGAAGAGGTAGTGGAAATCACCTGGATTCCACCACACTGCCTTCCAAGGTCCACCACAGGGAGGTGGATAAGACTCAAGGTTAGGGGAACCATACCTACCAAGGTAGCCATTAACCAAATTGTATATTGGGCACGGCCTTTCCTTCTCCCTATGCTACGCTGTCCTGGGTGCCTAAAGATAGGACACTCCATCAACACCTGCAGGTCACCAAGTCGTTGTTCACGGTGCAGCGGACCACATTCATTCCACCTTAATGAAAACACCTGCACCAGACCGTACTACTGTTTCCAGTGTGGGGGGTCACATGGTCCAAGGTCTGCCTACTGCCCTCACAACCAGGACGCTCAGCAGCTGTACAGTACCCTAGCACGTGATGGGGTTACTCTTCCCGATATTAACAAACAACTCAGGGAACTACAGCTGCCTAAAACCCAGGCTCTTCACAGGCCACCACCACCACCACCCAAGCCAGCAACATCCCCATCACCACCTGCTAAAACAGTCCAGCCAGGAATCTCGTTCGCCTCAATTACAACAGAGAACAGGTACAACACCTTAATGACCCTCCAGGAAGAGGAAAACACTATACAAGACGCATCCATTGCCCCAACTCCACCACCAGCACGCAAATTGTACCACCCACGAAATTCTCCTCGTAGGCAGTCGGGTTACCTGCCACCCCCAACAACCCCAACCCCTCCTGACCTAGACAACGAAATACACCAGTCCGTTACCACAGCAGAAGTACACCATCAGCAGGACAACACAGCAAGACAAGGACGGGAAACACACCGCACCTCACGCCATACCACCTCACCACCACAACACCTCCAAAACCCACCTTACCCACCAGAAAACATTTCCTCCTCACCCCCCATAGGAAACTTTCTCTCCAGCCTTTTCAGCCTTCTATGGAAAGGCTACCACCTTTACCAGAAAGGTACCTCAGTACCTAACATTTTAACAGCATTGTGGCCCACCCTCTCCATTCTCATGTCAACTTTCTTTTCATAAAAACACTCACCTTCCTACTCTGGAATGCCAGGTCTCTCCTCAGGAAATCCCAAGAACTCCAGTCTTACCTGCAGGACACAACTCCCTCAGTGGTCGGGCTGTGTGAGACTTGGCTCACCCCCACCCTCACACTCAACCTACCTGGATACTCCATCTACAGGCAGGACCGTCCTCAGGGACGCGGTGGGGGAGTCCTTCTCGCCCTTCGTGACGAGACAGTCCACTCGCGCCTCACACTTCCACCGTGGCAGAATGGACACCTGGAAATAGTCACTGCCCGGGTAGGCTTGCAAAGTGGTTGGCTCACAGTGGCAGTGTGCTACAACCCAGGTGGGAAAGCAACCTACCAGGAACTTGAGCACTATTTTTCCTCCCTTCCACCTCCAGTGCTCATCATGGGGGACTTTAATGCTCACCACCACAGCTGGGGCCCTAACCTACCCCCTCACCACAGAAACTCTCCTGGTACTAGTCTGTTCCAAATCCTCTTGGACTCTCCCCATCTATCTCTACTCAGCCCACCAGGACTACCTACCAGATTCCACCCCTACACTGGTGCATCCTCAGTCTTGGACTTGTTTCTTGGGGACCCAAGATTCCACAATGCTACCTTCTCCACTGGCCCATACATGGGGAGTGACCACCTCCCTATTTTTGCCTCTCTCCCACAAGCCGCTCCCAGACCTCATCCTGGATGCCTGCCACGGTGGAAAATAAAATCCTCTGAGTGGTCAAGATACGCCGCGGGCCTCACAACTCCTCCTGACTTCTCCACTCTTTCCCTGGAGGAGGCAGCCGAGTCATTCAGTCTGACTCTGAAGGAAGCGGGTAAGACTGCCTTCCGCCTTACCACCCGTCACACTCCCCACCGCCCAGGAAAGCCATGGTGGAATGAAGACTGTGCCCAGGCAGTACTGGCCCGTCGTAGAGCCTGGAACATGTGGCGCAGGACTCCAACAACACAGGCAGGCAAAGAATACCGTCGACTGGATGCTATGTGTGTCAAAACCATCTCGCAAGCTAAGAGGAAAGCATGGGCTTCCCATTGCTCATCTCTTTCCTTCTCCTCCTCCACAAAAAGAACATGGAACTTCCTACACTCCATGGAAGGCACGAAGGCACGTCTCCCTATCCCCCTGCAAAGTCCTAACCAGACCCAAACAACCCTAGATGACCCTCAGAAGGCAGAAGTACTGGCAGAATATTATAAACAAAAAATAGGTATTCCTCCTACCCTCCGCCCACCTGCAGACCTCAACCAAGTCATAAACAGTGCCATCGTTTCTCCTGGCGTTCCTGAACTCACACAACCCTTCACCTCACAGGAACTGACCAAAGCTCTCCAGACGCTCAAAGCCAACAAAGCACCAGGACACGACCACATCCCTTATGAATTCATTACACACCTCACTCCACAGCTACAAAAAAGCCTCCTACTTATCTACAACACCAGCTGGCTGACAGGGCAATACCCAGCCTGTTGGAAACCATCCATCCTTATCCCCATCCCCAAACCTGGTAAAGACCCCACACTCCCATCAGCATACCGACCAATCGCCCTCCTCTCCTGCATTGGGAAGCTAATGGAGAGACTAGTCACTACCAGACTTACCTGGTGGCTGGAGGAAAAACACCTGCTAAGGGAGGAACAGTGTGGCTTTCGCCCCCACAGAAGTACCCTTGACGTGCTGGGTCAAATGGAGTACCACATATGTGACACCTACCGCCAGAGACAGGTCATGACAACCCTCTTTGTAGACCTGGAAGGGGCATTTGACTCAGCACCACACACGGGGATCCTGTATAAGCTGGCAAATATGGGCATCACAGGAACCACTCTCACCTGGGTCAAACACTTCCTCACTGACCGTTCCTTCCAGGCCGCAGTAGGTGCCTCCATGTCTTCCTCACACCACATACAGAGAGGTGTACCACAAGGGTCAATACTCAGCCCACTCCTTTTCAATACACTCCTGTCTGACCTCCACATCCCACTCCACTCACACCTCCTCATCTATGCTGATGATATCACCATCATCAACAGGGCACCAACACTAACCCAGGCACAGACCAACCTGCAAGAAGCCGCAACAATGCTGGGGGATTGGGTGACCTCCTGGGGCCTCACACCCAGTGTAAGAAAAAGCACACTCATGTGCTTCACCCTGAAAACACTGCACACCCCCCCTCAAGTAACAATGTGCAGTGAGATCGTCCCATACTCTACAACACATACCTTCCTGGGGCTGCGCATGGATGGACCTCGTCTCTCCTGGGCCAGCCATGTGGAATACCTCCGCACCGCCTGTAACAAAAGGCTCAACATAATGAAGAGGATCGCAGGTATTCGCTGGGGTGCCAACCGTGATCTAATACTCCAGTATTACCTTGCCACCATCAGACCCAAACTCATGTATGGCAGCAGCATATATGGGTCAGCGGCATCATCTACCCTCACTAAGCTGGATACCATACAAAATAACGCACTCAGGATTTCTATGGGAGCTATGAAATCCTCTCCAATCATCTCCCTCCATGCTGAGAGTGGCATTCTTCCCTTGGCCAAACACAGAAGGGAGGTACTATGCCACCACTACCACCGCATCATGAGCCTGCCACTCTCCCATCCACTTAGCACTCTCTACACTAACTCTGGAGTGACACAACACACACCATCATGGCATCCTGGAGCCAGACAACCTTTGCAGGTGAGAGCCCTGCAAGCCTATAACATCCTCAGCCTGACTCCACCACCTCCACAGCCCACAAGACCAAACTCTCCTCTACCACCCTGGCTGGACATCTCACACATGTTTGCCCTCCATATTCCTGGCCTTCTTGCCAAGCAATCTGCCAGTATCCTAGCAGCTCCCCTCTTCCACCAGCTGGACAAGACACTATATTGCAACCACCTAAAAATATTTACTGATGGCTCCCTATCCCCAGCACCCCCTTCTACATCAGCAGCCATCTATGACCCTAGCGCCTCCATCTGCAGGACGTGGAGACTTCCACCAGAAACAGACGTGGTGACAGCGGAGCTTTACGCTCTCCACCAAGCCCTTACACACCTCTGCACCATCTATACTAAGGGCAAGGCTGTGGTATACACAGACTCCCTCTCATCACTTCATCTCCTCCTCTCCCGCCACCCAGCCTCATCCACAACTCTCGTCCACGCAATGCAACAGACCCTCCTCCACCTCCACACTGAGGGCTGGAACATCATCTTCCAGTGGGTGCCTTCACACTCAGGTGTTAGAGGTAACGAGGTCGCTGACGCGGCTGCCAAGATGGCCTTGTCGGAGGTAAACATTACACCTCTCTCCCTTCCTCTCTCCACGGCAAAGCGTCTCATCTCTCGGGTCTGCCGCTCTGCCTGGGACAACACCCTCCAAGATGCCCTCCACACCACATCCATGGGCCAATACCGCAGGGACTCCTCACCACAGCCGTGGATACGGAAACAATCCCGCGTCCTAGATGTCGCCCTCACCCGCCTCCGCCTCGGCCACACAACACTCGCGGCTCACCTACACCGCCTGCGTCTGTCCCCTGACCCACACTGCCCGTGGTGCAGGAACATTCAGGAGACTATCGAACACTTCCTACTACAGTGTCCGCGTTACCACTCTCACCGAGTATTACTCCGCTCCCAACTCCTGGCCCTGAACGTCACCACCTTTGACCTGCCTACTCTGCTAGCAGCAGCAGGCGTCCACCCCTCACGACAACCAGCTGTCATCCGTCTCACCACCGCCTTCTTGAAGAAGACGGGTCAGCTAACACGCCTGTGATAACCTCACAGGACTTCACCAGGGCTCATATGATCGACTGAATCGTCGCAGCCCTAAACAACAACAACAACAACAACAATACCTGAAATATATTAAGGAAGGTAAAATAATGGGTTATAACTTATTATTTACTGGGTTTAATGGTAGTTATGATGGGGTGATGGGTTTTAATTCAAGAAGTGTTAGTTAGTAAGGGCTAAGAAGGACGTGTTTGATTTTGCAAAACCTTATAGGGTTGCGAGTCCAAAATCATGTTGAGAATAGAAATAAACGGGTATTATTGAGATAAGCTTTACCTACTAATTTTGAGATACTGGCTATTTATTTCTGGATAGGATATAATGCTTTTACAATGCTAACGGCATAAGAGTTACCATTTTGAAATATACGAAACCAAACCCATCCCTGCAAGGCTAATGTAACTTAACTCTAATCCTCCGCGGCTAACCTAACGCTTTATTTAGTTTATTTCAATATTATCCAAATACGTAAAAGGAATAAGAGAGTTGTAAGTATTAAAGAGTTATTCTGTGTAAGCAATGGAGAGAGAGAGAGACAAATTGATTAAAATGTTATCTATTTAAAGTACAATATATTATCTTGTTTATAATATATACATTTTACCTATTATGGTTATTACTGCATATTTGTAGGATGTATATATTTCAGATGATTGCTTAGATACACACTCAATTGACATTTGGATATCTGCTATTTTGTTACTAATAGAGTATTGTGCTGATCTCCCTTTGATTAGTTATGGCTTCAAAATACCCATTCATTGCAGACTAATAGAATTTATAATTACATTGAACGCAGCGTATGAGGAAGAAATGCAAGCTGTCTGTAGTGACCATTTAGAGTCAAGAGGCAGCGAGGGACGGTAGCTCGAGGACACCTTGTATGTTGGTCTTGGTGGAGGTAAAAACGCACGCTTCACTCCTTTAACTATGATATATACAATGACATCTATGTGCTTTCTATTCTATTCTATAATTTTAACGCCACCTGGAGGACGGGTAGGGTAGAAGAGCTTCATCATCTCCCTATCCATACACTCTTTCCCTGCTTGTTTAATCCTTCCCATCTCTATCAGCAACTCTTTCATGTAGGCATCTTACAACTGGCTTTCCTCTCCTCCTAGGATCCTCAATTTCACTCACATACACTTTCTTCACGAACACTTCATTCTTCATTCTCTCAATATGACCAAACTACCTCAATGTATTTCTTTTCCCTCTACCACGCTTCACTCCATTGGCACAAGGTCCCATGCCACACCTTTCATACACGTTATCATTGCTCTCACCCTCCCATCTTGTTATGCCGCATGCTCCTTTCGGATAACTCATTTCTACAGCACGTGCTCCTGACTGGTGCTCTCTATTCCATGTCCAAGTCTCTGATCCATAGGTCAGTGTTGGCAAAGGAGTAATATTTCTTTAAACTTCTCTTTGTCTCCATAATCCTCTCTCTATACTTTCACTCCTTCTAACAGTCTTCCACCCACTCCATAAATCTTTGTTGCTTCCTACATTGCCTTTATCTTCCAGTCTACTCTGCCATTTGCCTTCCAGGATCTGTGAATATAGCGTTTACCTTGTTGTGTTTTCCTAATATTTTCTCAATTATCATTCTCATATTAAAGATCTGATGTAAACAATGTAAGCATTTATACCACCTAAATTCCCTTACTTTAAAGAGGATGAGAACCTTGAAACACAAACTCCAGTGTGAAGTATTAAGTCTTTTATATTACCAGCTAAATATTATGTAAGGAAAACACCCACACAAAACAGCTCACCTCAGCAAAGAAGTAAACTATGAAAAACATGACAATAAGTAATATATGTGATTTTTACAGGATGTTCCATGTTTGAAGAGGAGCCCAGCATCACCTCTACACCCAAGTCCTGCAAGTTAACATACACTACCTCAAGATTCTTCCACACCTCGGCACAATCAGTCTTTCCGTCATTTACCCAAGACCCTCATGTTACAGTGCTAGAGTCTAGATTTCAGTACCATGTTACCCCTTGTACATCACATCACTCCAATTCACTCTATCATACATGCTTTTCTCCTTCCTAGATGCTTAGTACTCTGTTACTCTATGATTCATTAACCTCATCTCTTCATCTCTTTTATGGTCTTCCTCCGAGTCATTCTCTCTGCATCCTTTTTAGCCACACATACAGATCTTTTCCATTACCTAGTTATTTTTCACACATCTCCCTGACCCCAAACACTTAATCAATACTGCATTTTCCCCTCTTGAACCGTCCCTTTTCCCCATCCTGTATTCCAAAAATTTCACTCATTTTTCCCATTTAACTTAATACATGACTTTGTATCCGTGTAAAAACTCTCATTCCCATTTAGTAAGTTTCCACCTACACCTAATGCCTTCAATACATTCCACATTGTCGTACAATTGATTCTGTCACACACTTTAAGATACTCGAATGCAGCATAAACTTTTTTCCTTTTCATTGACATCAACCACCATCCTGTAAAAATATCAGATCCACACATTGCTTGACTTTTAAACCCTTCCTATTCTTTGCTATTTATACTCTGTCATCTCCTGTAACTGTTCAATCAGAATCTTTCTGTAAACTTTTCCAGCTATACTTAAGAGACTTATACTTCTATTGTCTGCTTCCTTTTCCTTGTAAATACGCACCTCAGTGTTGCAGTGGTTAGCACGTCTGACTGTGAATCCGCTGGCCTGAGTTTGATCCCAGACGAGAACAGTCGGCGCAGAACTCACCCAGCTGTTCATCCTCCCAAAACGGGTTGGTGGATAAATGGGTACCTAACTAAAACCTGGGAAAGGTAAACTGTGGAAACTCAGATGTCACAGTGGCTCTGTGTCCCGGGGTAACAGATTAATTTCCACCATAGGCTCAAAAGCCAATGTGACGGGATATGAGCATCCGCAGCTACGCACAGCTACAGCGTGTGCCCCCACTTTACCTTTTCCATTGTAAATGGATAATGATTGTCTTTATGCTTTCTTCTGGTACTTTCCTTTCTTCCCATGCTAACTTACTTATCCTTTTCATGCATTTGCTCAGCCTCTTCTCCTTTACTTTAACATCTCAGTCATAATCCCATCCACTCAGTTGCGTATTCTTCAAATTTGCAGTTGTATACACACATGCATATTTCACTATTCTTGCCTTCTTATCAGCTCACACTATCCTAGACACGACACCCTCCATGTGTCTTCTATGCCTTCCTATACCTTGTTTATCTCATCCACTCCACACCATTCCTTCCATACCCTCCCACACTTCCCTTTATATTTGGGTTTTCACATTCTTCTATCTAGAGTCTATGACACCACTTATATGAACTTGATCCTCTCTCTTGACTCACATTCACACCCTCTACTCCTCCTCTCCCTCTTGTAACTTCCTTCCAAAACAATTTTTAATTTTCATTTAATTGGAATAGGGCACAGCAGTCAAGAGTGTGTGCTGTGGAAAGGAGTTATCTGAGAGGAACATGTGGCGTAACAAGATGGGAGGATGAAAGCGTGTATGAAAAATGTGGCGTAGGATCTTATGCAAAAGAAGTGAGGTGTGGTGTAGTGGAATGGGTGAGAAGAATTGCATAAAGGTGGTTTGGTCATATGAGTGAAAGAAGTGAGAAGAGTTTGTGAAGGAAGTGTACGTGAGTGAAACTGAGGGTCTTAGGAGAAGAGGAAGGCCAGTTGTAAGATGGAAGGATAGGGTGAAGGAGTACATGTATGAGAGTTGCTGATTGAATGGGAGGGATTAACATAGTAAGGAAGGAGTGTATGGATAGGGAGAGGTGGAGACTGATCTGCTGGAACAAGGCGTCAGAAAATAGAATAGAAAAAATAATATCGTTAAACTTCTCTCGGCTTTTTATCAAAGTCTTCATTTATTATTCTTTTGCTCTCTTTTACCAACTCATTAACCTTCCTATTTCTAAACTCTTACTTAGTTCTATTTACTCTTTCACTCTTATCTTCTCTGCCATGTTCCTTTGCAGCATTTTCTTATTTGCTCTTATCTTCCCTTTTATATCTTGCTTTACCTCAACTGTCCACCATGCACTTCCCTTTCTCTGACTCGTCATAACTTTATACCCAACCATTTTTGCTGCTAATGGAATCACTGCACCTTTGAATACCATAAATACCTCACTAACACTTGCTTCTTCTTCAACTGTCATCCTACCTTCTCTCAGTCTCTTGCATGTCTTCCCTTCATAATTTTCTTCCCTATCCATCCTTTCACCAGCTAACACCTTACTCACCTTCCCCTTGACATTTTTCCTATTATAATTCCATCTACCTTTTATCTTTATCTTCACTAACACAACATAGTGGTCCGACCCTTGCATACATCCCTCTCACTGCTTTACCATCCAACACATCCTTCCACAATTTCAAGTTCACTGCTATGTAATCAATCATACTCTTCTGCTCACCCCTATCATCGTTTCTTATCCATGTTTAGGGCCGGCTGACTCTGGTATAGAACTCAGCTTGTGACTTAAAGTTTGCGAGTTCGATCTTGACTCAGAAGCTTAACTTGATGAGAGAGATAACGCTCTCTCATTAACCCTAGCAGAACTATATGGTCTATAGTTATCTAGTTTGGAGTTATTATTTAACCACCTTCTTAATCCTTCTTCGTGTGTATCTGTGGATCATTTTACCCTAAGAAAAAAGATAACTCATCTTTCCGTCCAGGTGTCCATCAGGTACTCATCATTTTTATTCACTCCATTCATGTCCCACTTTTCCACCACACCTGCTCCCTTACTATATCCAACCCTTCCATTCATATCTACAAATAATACTATGCTATTCTCTTCCAATTTCCATCAGTCACTTGTTTGCATAATTACTGAACTTCTTCATCTCCTCTCTCCCCTTTCTGCTTCTTGCATTTATGGATGCATACACAGTAGTGCAGTGGTCAGCAGGTCTGACTACGAATCCGCTGGCCCGAGTTCAATCCCGTACGAGGGCATTCGGCGGGCAGCTCACCCAGCTGTTCATTCTCCCAAACGGATTGGTCGATAAATGGGTACTTAGGGTAACCTGAGTAAGGTAAATTGCGGAAACTCGTATGTCACAGTGGCCCTGTGTCCCGGAGTAACAGATTAATTTCCACCACAAAGACCAATGTGACAGGACATGAGTGCCCGCAGCTACACGCAGCTATAGAATGTGTCCTCACTTTAGTTTTTACACATAGAATCATGTATATTTTCACTATTCCTATTTTTCAACTGTTCACTATCCTAGACCCATTCTATCCATGTGCCTATATGCCTTCCCATGCCCTAGGAGACATTAGGAGTGCACACCCTTGCTTTCTTCATCTACTCTTCCTTCTATTCCTTTTCATACTTCATTCTTATACTCCATCAAACAGGCCATCTCTCCACATCCCTTTGTACGAGTGTCTTGTATCCCCACAACGTCCAACCTTCCTCTGCCAAAACTTTCAACTCATTCTCTCTTTTTCCCTATAGCACTGAGCCCATTAACATTATTTGAGCAAACTCTCACACATGTTTTCTCCCTCCCAGGTTAAGATGGAAGCCCCTCTCTACCCATAGCTATCTTGTCCTCCCACTATGGGGCCATTGGCAGCTTGCAATGTTATCGCAGTGATCTTTCTCGAAGGACAAAGGCCCTAAGAATTGTCATAAGTAAAATCAGTTAAACTACTGGTGATCTTGTGCAGCAGCCGCCTTGTCAGTACTTGTTCTTTGAGTATACTAACAGTGTGCACCACGTCAAGGTGAAGGTGGCAGGGGATGGGGTAGTGTGTCACTTCAATAGTGGTAGACGTGATTGCATCTAGTTTTTCCTTATCGCAATATTTGGGTTCTCTTCTCACACCTCAAATTATCCTCACTGATTATGATACTGTCACTGTCCAAAGGGAAGCAGAGGTGGTGGATTTTTAAGTACACATTATAGGATAAGTGTGCCAGCAGTACGAAGGTGAGGTATTTTCAAGAGGAAAAAGGATGGAGGAAGTGAATATTTAAATATTTGAGAACAGCGCTATCCAATCATTCGAGACATCACTTAAAAAATCTAACCTGCACTACCAATGGGCGGAGATTGACCATTGAAAAAGCCTCCATCAAGCCTAGCAGCACCATAAGTTCAAGACAAAAAAAATGATCTAGTAATGGAAGGAGAAAGATGAAAGCTGTGACAGGAAGGTGTGTCATAAGATTACTCGCAAGGATTATGAGGAAGAAATGTTTCCTCGGAGATAAATAGAGGTTTAAGGAACAGTATTGTCATGCCAACATTGACGTATGAATCAGATACTTGGACATGGAATAGAGCGCAGCAGTCAAGAGTGCGTAATGTGGAGATTAGTTATTTGAGAGGAGCATGCGGTGTAACATGATGGGAAGGTGAAAGCATTGAAAGTGTATGGAAGATGTGGTGTCGGAACTCATGCAAATGGAGTGAATCATGGTGTAGTGGAACAGATGAAAAGAAATGTGTTTAGGTTGTTTGATCATGTAGAGATACAGTGTGGCACAGTAGTCGAATAGTGACCTAATGGTTGCAAGTTCAATCCTGGCTCACGGCAACTTTATGAGAGGAGTAGCACTCGTAAACCCTACCAGAACTATACGGTCTATAATTATCTAGTTCAGGGATATTATTTAATCACCTTGATCAATAGAGAGAAAGAACAGTGAAGAGTTTGTGAAGAAAGTGTATATGAGTGAAACTGAGTGACCTAGGAGAAGAGAAAAGACAGTTGGAAGGATAGGGTGAAGGAGTACATGCATGAAAGAGTTGCTGACAGAAGGGGAAGGATTGAACAAGTAAGGATAGAGTATATGTACAGAGAGAGAGGTGGAGGGTCTTCTGCCGTGGCCATCGCCTTGGGGAATGAGGCATCAAAAACTATATAGATTAATTTTATCTGCATAATTATAATGGATTAATTGGGTTTGCATAGTGCTTTCAAATCTATATCTTACTTTTTACAGCCTTTGGAAATAATTGCTAATTGGTATGTTATTTAGGCTTGGTTTTGTCTGAAGAATAGTTAAAATCATCTTGCCATTATCTGCCTTTTTGATGTATCAGACCATGCAAGGAACTTATGCAATCAAGCATGTCATCATATTGACAATACAGAAAGTTGTGGCCTTCCTATTAGCCAATTACGGTATTTCTTTTGTAGGCAAGTTGCATGAAATGTTTGTCAACTTCCTTTGTACTTGCCTTCCATAATGAAATGCAATGCCAGTTGTGCCATTAATACTGTACCTGTGAAGCTCTGTAAGGTGCAATGCTTTTACATTTTGCTTTGTGGCTTGGTGTGGTTAACCATCCTACCGTCTGCCTGGTATCTGCGATCATTTGATACCAACATGTAATGGCATTTGTTCTCTCTTTTAGTAATGTTAATCATTGCCTCAATACCAGGGTGTTTATATACCAATTGGTATAGTATCATCCCAATAAGTTATTGATATCTCCCCAAATGTTTAGATTATATTCTGTGTTTGCTTTGTAGATGTGATCCTCGCGGAACAATTATTTCTGCAACATTATCATTTTCATTTGTAAAATTGCCTAAATTATGCTTTCAGGGCTTTCATCACTTCAGTAATTTGCACGCAACACTATAACATGCATGGAATATAAGTTATAGTAATCCTTGATAAAAAGAATATGAAAAAGTATAGTATTAGTACCTTGTAATAAATTATATGAATGGTCAAAAGATTGGGAAGAAGGAAAAATAACAAAATACCTAATAATGTTAAAAATACCTCTAAATCAGTTGTCCAAAACTATCAATAGATGACGCCACCGACGCGTCTTCCAAACTTCGACGATAAATTCTACTTCCTTCTGTAAATTGAAAAAGAAAAGAAGTTATAAATAATCTTTCGAACTAGGTAATACTACTGCCACTGCAGAGAGGCTGCCATCCTTTTGTATTTGATCCTTGACAGGAGTCAACTCCTTACTTCAAGGCAGTTTCTAGCATGATTATTTTTCCTTCCAATTATCATGGGACGGAGGGAGGTAGGGAGGAGAAGATATATATATACACACACACACATATATATATACATATTATATATATATATATATATATATATATATATATATATATATATATATATATATATATATATATATATAGATAGATAGATAGATAGATAGATAGGAATGTGGGATGGAGGGAGAGAGGAAAAGATAGGAGGGTGGGATGGAGGGAGGGAAGGAGGAAGGTGGCAACTATTGTCAGTCATTTTAACTCCGTAACCAGTGATTTAAATGGAAAAAATAATACATCGATATGTTATATATGCAGAAGGCACTTTATATAACACAAGTGACCTTCGCAGTAGCACTAGAGTAATGATGATAATACTAATACCACCACAATCTCCCCGGGCAACACACACCCATTACTATATACCTCCCGTACATATGCGATATCCAAAAGTTAAATTAAGACAGAGCAAGTCATTTAACCTCATTGGAATTGACTCCACCTCATAGCCAAGATAGCCCAGCAAACATGGTTATGCCGGGTCAGCATCGTGCCAGTGTCGGCAAGTCACCAAAAAATTAATCGGTCTTGCATCGGTAATCCATTACGTAGTAATTGGCCCCATTGTGGGCTGATTACGTACCAATATACGTTTGCACCCCGGGCCTGAATCGGTTACATTGCAGGCCAGAAAACGGATTTGCATCGGCATTCCGTAACGATACTTTAGCCAATTGTGGGCCGATTACTTGCCAATATACGTTTGCACCCAGGGCCTAAATCAGTTACATTGCGGGTCGGAAAACGGATCTGCATCAGCACTCCGTAACGATACTTTAGCCAATTCCAGGCCAATGCAGGAGTACACGAGGCGCCCACAAGACACCCAAGGACACCCACGCCTGCTAGCCTTTCCTACACATCCATCACCCAACACCTTCCTACAGGGGACACACACGGAAGGACAGACACACACGCCCATTCAAGCTCCCCACGCCCCTACGCCTACTGCCCCCTATAGAGTTATCCTTCCAAGGGGTCCCTGCAGTCAAGCTGAACGAGGCCTACCTAACACAGGGACAACAGGAGAGGGACATTTTGCTCACACACTCAGATGAAGATATTCTGTTAACGCAAGATTATCAGGACACCTTGCTAACACACGCAGAAGAAGACGCAGAAGGGTTCTTGGACACCCTGACGGAGGGGAGAGAGGAGATAGGGACAATCTTAACCATCCCAGGTAGAGTGAGCCAAGACCAAGACCTGTGAGGATCTATAATTTCCCTCCTAAAGAAATTAATAACGAAGTGAACATACCTACGATAACTGAAGGTGAAGGGACGCTATGCCTTCATCCTGGCTCCGTTACAGGAGGAGCAGGGACACCCACCATCCAGAGGCTTACTCCCCTACCCCTGGCTATCTCTAGGGACCTTCAAGGGAGTGACTACACTGAGGGGACTGATGATGAAAACACTAAGGGACTCATTGCTGTCTTGGGGTATCTCACATCCACCCCTGATGTCCCTGAAACATTGAACATCTACTTAATAAACTCCCCTGATGAATATGAGTCCCTGGATGCCCTAACACCAACCTCTGAAACCCTCGAGACCCCTGACATCCCTGGGGGCCTGGACATCCTTCTCACCTCCCCAAGGGCACCGCAGGACATCACCCGAACAAGGACACAGAAACACACCACCACTACCACAGTTTACGTCTCCCTCATCCATCAGCCCCCAGCTTCCTCCAGCCCCAGCCTCCCCTTTCTAGCCACCACAGTCACCCCTAACCCCTCTTCCCTCCAGCACCCACGCCCCCGAGAGCCAGGGACAAAGGGACTGGGTGTGGAGTGGGACAGGTGGAGTGAGAGGAGCACAAGCTAAACAAGGAATTAATGTACCACCAACAGGAGGATCTGGAGTGGGTGAAGGAGTGGGTGCGGGAGTGGGTGGAGGATTAGGTGGGGGAGTAGGTGAAGGAGTGGGTGGGGGATTAGGTGGAGTGGGTGGAGGATTAGGTGGGGGAGTGAGTGGGTGGAGTAGTTGGGGGAGTGGGTGGGAGATTGGGTGGGGAGAGATGGGTGTGGACAACTAACCATAGATTTTCAACACCCCGCACTCCCCCAATCTTACCCTTATCCTCCCTTTCCCCCTCCCCCTCTTCCACTTCCTCCTCCTCCTCCATTCGTCCCCTCCATCAATGGTTCCCCAGCCTCCCCCTTCCCCCCCACCAATGCCGCCCCAGGTTCCCAAGGCGTCAGAAGGCAACCCACGCCCACGCCTACGGCTGCCCACAGTCAAGATAGTTACTACAGAAGGATGTATCGGAACTCCGCGGGAAGGTCCTTGGGATAACACACACACACATGTAATCATCATCATCAATAGACATACATACATACATAAATATATATTTCATCTCATAATTACTGCTAGGACTTATACTAATTGATGTTCACTTATTTATAGGTTATTTTCTTTCTTTAGGTATTGTATTTTTTGTTATTATGTATTGTTGTAATATTTGTCCTTCTGTTGTTGTTATTATATCATTTGACCTGTCCTGACCTAACCTAACTTAATTCCACCTGACTCGAACACGTTGTACGAATGTTCAAACTGATTCATTCATTTTGTTGTTTAGGTTGCATGTACACACACACACATATACACACACACACACACACACATTATGTTATTGTTGATATTTGTTATTGTTATAATTGTAGTTTAGTTTGTGTACATAAAATAAAAAAATGTTTAATAATATGCTGTTTATGTTTATCCCAACATGAATACTACTATTACTATTACTACTACTACTACTACTGAAAACGCCAACATTTTATGTACATGATTTATATTTGTAATTATAATAATAATAATAATAATAATAATAATTGTTTCGAATATATGCATCTGCGACAGAAATGAATGTCAAATTCCTTCGAAATGCATCGAAATCTATACGAATATTTGTTTTTTTATATCCAGGTGCATTAAGGAGAAGTTGTAATTAATTACCGAACGAGGGTTAATAAGAGGAAAGAATAATTAAAGTTGAACACGTAATCACTGAAATACATTAAAAAGTATAAGAGAAATAGAATATCTGACTGTTTTCTGCTCTTCTTATGACGATGTGCATGTAGTTCTCACCACATACACATACACATATAAACACGCATATACACATACAGCGAGTGAGGACGCTAACGGTTTACGGTCATTTCGCCCACATGTCAACCTAACCTAACCTGAGCGAAATGACTCCACAGTGTGAGCAAAGTGACTCCATTGTGTGGGTGAAATTACCTGTGGGTAGAAAGACTCCAAAGTGTGGCGAATTGGCAATGTGGGCGAAATGACCGGATACCGACGCTAACACACCCACAACGGACCTCCATTGTTCAACTGCCTGCCTCACACACTAAGAAACTGGACAAGTGGTTCTGTGAGCTGGCAGACCAGCCACCTACACCAGGATACACCAGCCGCCATCACAACACCCTGCCGCCATCACACCACCTGCCTCAAATTAAAATAATTATCCACGACAGGACGGAGCAAGATGGAATAACTGGTGTGAGCGGAGGCCGACCTCAGCTTCGTCGTTAATGGACGGAATTACCAAAAGAAACACATAAACACACATATAAACACATTATAAACACCTGGTCGATGGTCTATCAAGCGGTGTCTGGCAATGATATACTCTTTTCCCGCCAAAATGACCATAACAAAGGCTCTATTATTACCCCCTCTACTATGCCTTCTTGAGTAACCCATTCATGTCCACTCTTCATTCCCCATTAAAAAGAGATAAAAAAGAAAGGAAAGGGAAAAATACGATAACTACTACCACCACGGCTAGCAAATACATACATCATGTTTGCTGGGAGGGCAGGCTCTACTCTGCCGGCTTCTCCACCACCATCACTACCACATGGCGTCACCTCTCTTAACCTCCCTCCCTACCTTATACCCTCATTCTTATAGACAAAAAGCAGTCACACTTACTCTTCCTCCTTCCTTTCTCCTTTCAACGGATCCAGTTTCCCTTGAATTCCCGCCGAGGACGTACGCGCACACACTTCAATAGGAACACATAAAGATGGCCGCACCGCCGACTCTAGCCTGCCTTCCCCTGCTTGAGGCCTCTTCTAAGGCCTCTTCTATTTGCGTGAATCCGTTTCAGATCACTGAATCTGGGCGGGGTTTAGCCGCTCTGGGCGGGGCTTAGCCGCGAAATCGTGTTCTATTTACCATCTTAACCCGTGATCTGTAACAGATTCCTGAATCCGTCGAATCTGATTTGGGAGGTGGGTTATAGCAGACGACACTCGTTCGCGGGTTTTTTGCACCAGCCTGAGCCAGCCTCTTCTCAGAAGTTAATATTGATATATACCTCCAATAAAACAGTGTATATATACGAGGAAGATAGTAAGCGGTAGAGAAATGTTGTAGAAATGTTACTGTAGGCACATAATTGTATAATAGTGGTGATGAATATCAAAAACAAAGGAGATATATAACAGCAGCCTCTTCTCGGAATCTATTATTAATATATACTTCCAATAAAAACAGTGTATATATACGAGAAAGTTATTAAGTGGTAGAAAAATGTTTCAGAAATACTACTGTAGATTTAAAATTGTATAATAATGGTGATGAATACCAGAAACAAAGGAGATATAACAGCAGCCTATAACCGGATTATTTATTTTCTTTGAATTTTGATATATATATATATACTCCCAAGAAAACAACTTACTTGTACGTGAAAGAGATTAAATGGTACAAAAATTCTGCATAAATGTTAGTGTAGGTACAAAAATATGTATAACCGTAGCATATGAAGTTAAATAAGATATCCCAAAAGTTTATTTTGGTTAAGGGGAAACTCTACTCGGGAGTTTTACATTGATATACACAAACGATTCTGACACTCATTATCGTCCCAAATAAAGTTAATAAGATATCACCATTCCCCATCGTCTCCCAACAAACATGAGGACATTGGAAATGTAAGGTTTTTTGGCTGGGTGTAAAAGTGAAGTTTTACCCAAATCTAACCTAACCAGGGAAAGCCTATCGGCGCTACAGATTAGACATATATAAAAATAAGGGGTATTTCTTTACAACTACTGCTCCACCTCTTTATTATATATATGAATTCTTACATACTATACATAGTGTACTCAACACATCTGTGAAGGTTTCAGGCAGTGCTCACCATTACTTACCTCGTAAAACGTCTTTGAAGTTATGTTATGTTGGTTAAGTTAGGTTAAGTTATGGTTAGGTTAAGGTTGTTAGGTTAGTTTGCGGTCATGTTATGGTTATGTTAAGTTAGGTTAGGTGCGGTTTAGTTAGGTTCGGTTACATAAGATTTTTACATTTTAATACCCAAACCCCCCAAAAAACTAATTTGCGAACCTTAACTTCCGGGTGACAAAATGTAAAAATCTTATATAATCGAACCTAACCATAACATAACCGTAACATAACAACTTTAACAACCATAACTTGACATTACCTAACCAACCTAACATAACCTATCATTATTTCAAAGAAGTTTTGCGAGGTAAATAATGGTGAGCACCGCCAGAAACTTTCACAGATATGTTGAGTACACTATGTATAGTATATTTATAATAAATAGGTGGAGCAGTATTTGTAAAGAAATAATAGGAGTAACATTGTCAAGGTTAACCTTGAGGTTCATCAGACTTGAATCTACTTTTCAAGAATCTAATGGTGTTTTCAATAACACATTTAGTTATATAAAGTTTTTTTTATTGTACAATAAGCAGGTTGGTGATAATTAGGGATGCCGCTGTCACCCTAAATGCATCAGGAAATGAAAGTTGTAACTCTCAACACTTCCTCGGAGAAGTGACTAGTGTGACGGCTGGGCAGCGACTGGCCTCTCATTATTATTGTTTTCATCCAGCGAATCCAAAACAGATTCTGCTGTTCTATTTGCACCCAATTAATCCAAAACAGATTCGGATTCAGAGCAGAATCCGGAGTAAATTATTGGGAATAAATAGAAGAGGCCTCTATTTGCGTGAATCCGTTTCAGATCACTGAATCTGGGCGGGGCTTGGCCGCTCTGGGCGGGGCTTAGCCGCGAAATCGTGTTCTATTTACCATCTTAACCCGTGATCTGTAACAGATTCCTGAATCCGTCGAATCTGATTTGGGAGGTGGGTTATAGCAGACGACACTCGTTCGCGGGTTTTTTGCACCAGCCTAAGCCAGCCTCTTTTCAGAAGTTAATATTGACATATACCTCCAATAAAACAGTGTATATATACGAGGAAGATAGTAAGCGGTAGAGAACTGTTGTAGAAATGTTACTATAGGCACAGAATTGTATAATAGTGGTGATGAATACCAGAAACAAAGGAGATATATAACAGCAGCCTCTTCTCGGAATTTATTAATAATATATACCTCCAATAAAAACTATATATACGAGAAAGATATTAAGTGGTAGAGAAACGTTTCAGAAATACTACTGTAGCCTTAAAATTGTATAATAATGGTGATGAATACTAGAAACGAAGGAGATATAATAGCAGCCTCTAACCGGATTATTTATTTTCTTTGAATTTTGATATATACTCCCAAGAAAACAACTTACTTGTATGTGAAAGAGATTAAATGGTACAAAAATTCTGCATAAATGTTAGTGTAGGTACAAAAATATGTATAACCGTAGCATATGAATAGTTAAATAAGATATCCCAAAAGTTTATTTTGGTTAAGGGAAAGCTCTACTCGGGAGTTTTACATTGATATACACAAACGATTCTGACACTCATTACCGTCCCAAATAAATAGTTAATAAGATATCCCCATTCCCCATCTTCTCCCAATAAACATGAGGACGTGAGAATGTAAGGTTTTTTGGCTGGGTGTAAAAGTGAAGTTTTACCCAAATCTAACCTAACCAGGGAAAGCCTATCGGCGCTACAGATTAGACATATAAAAATAAGGGGTATTTCTTTACAACTACTGCTCCACCTCTTTATTATATATATGAAGTCTTACATACTATAGATATTGTACTCAACACATCTGTGAAGGTTTCAGGCAGTGCTCACCATTACTTACTTCGTAAAACGTCTTTGAAGTTATGTTATGTTGGTTAAGTTATGGTTAGGTTAAGGTTGTTAGGTTAGTTTGCGGTTATGTTATGGTTGTTAAGTTAGGTTAGGTGCGGTTCAGTTAGGTTCGGTTACATAAGATTTTTACATTTTAATACCCAAACCTCAAAAAAAACTAATTTGCGAACCCTAACTTCCGGGTGATAAAATGTAAAAATCTTATATAATCGAACCTGACTGAACCTAACTTAACCTAACCATAACATAACCGTAACCTAACAACTTTAACATAACCATAACTTGACATAACCTAACATAACCTATCATAATTTCAAAGAAGTTTTGCGATGTAAATAATGGTGAGCACCGCCAGAAACCTTCACAGATATATTGAGTACACTATGTATAGTATATTTATAATAAATAGGTGGAGCAGTATTTGTAAAGAAATAATAAGTAACATTGTTAAGGTTAACCTTGAGGTTCATCAGACTTGAATCTACTTTTCAAGAATCTAATGGTGTTTTCAATAACACATTTAGTTATACTATAAAGTTTTTTTATTGTACAATAAGCAGGTTGGTGATAATTAGGGGTGCCGCTGTCACCCTAAATGCATCAGAAAATGAAAGTTGTAACTCTCAACACTTCCTCGGAGAAGTGACTAGTGAAAAATTAGTGATGAAAAGTAAGATTTTGTTATATTTAGTATCCAGAAAAATGCCCAACTCGAAGTTTGACTGCAATGTGTTTTGAGTTTTCGACGCTAGGCTGCTGATACGAGTCCTAAAAACACATTGCAATCAAGCTTCGAGTTGGGCATTTTTTCTGGTAAGTGATATTAGTATTTCCTTTTTATTTTAATTACAGCCTTTATTTTTATGAGAGTTGTATATGGAAAGGTGAATCAAGAAAGTAATTGTGGTTAATAAAAGGTTGAGAATAATAATTTTACGACAGACATGTGGCATCTCGCCCGGGCAATGCACATGCCAGATTATCCGTAAGAGAATTGTTTACATATATTTTCCCTATCAACCCACAAACGGAAGATAGTAAATATAACATAAAACCTTACTTTACATCATCAATCTTCCAAAGAATCTAAGTGTCTATTTTTGCAATACAGGCAGGGGAAAGACAGGCCAGTGTCGGCGGTGCGGCGGTCTGTATGTGTTCCTATTGAAGTGTCGATTTTTGCAAGACAGGCCACCTTCCTCCTTCCCTCCCTCCATCCCAAAGGAAGAGAGAAAAAGATAATATATATATATATATATATATATATATATATATATATATATATATATATATATATATATATATATATATATATATATATATTATCTTTTCCTCCCTCCGTCCCCTACCCAGTATCACCCCAAGGCAGCCTCCCCAATGTTCCAATTTATTAGTAAGCTCCTAACGGAAAACTGTCCGGAGAGACTATGAAACCCGACCATGGGAGCAAGGGCATCGTTAATTAGCTAGCAAACCAAAAACAGTAATTATGGAATCGGATGATAGTCTCACTCTCATGGAATGGAGCTCACGTTCTCTCTTCTCGGATCGAGAAGGAGACGTCTCCTTACAATAAGACATTGGAACAAACGACCAGAACTACAAACAAGAAAGACACAACAAACACAAACACCGTAAAAAGCAGGTTGGGAGAGAAGCAAGCAGGCAAACAAACAAGCAAAATGCCTGGCACTAAACTCAATGGGTTGAGAGGTGCAAGCTATTCAACAAACAAACTCTAGCGCGTGGGGCCTGGCGTCACCTGTGCCAGCTAAGTATGTTTGTACCAAGGATTATATACAGTATATAATCCTTTGTTTGTACTCAGTGGACAGAGAAATAGAACGAGAGGTTCCCGGGCAAAAATGAAGCTAAAGAGCAAACTGAGCCAGATGTAGACTCCCTCTAACAACCATGACTCGAGAGGGACTGAGCAAGGGGGAAGTAAAGTTTGGATGACGCGACGGTGGCAGCATCTAGTGATAGTTCTGAACAACTCTGCTTTTCAGGGGTGTCTCATTCTTACGTATTGTATTTTTTACCTGCTTCTCAATCTTTTGATCAAGATCAAACAACGGTACTGCCATCTATTGCAACTACCGTGGCTTTCGCGTTTACCACAATTACCGGTTTTCGCGTAGTTACCTATCCCTTGTATATGATCCTTGAGCGGACCCATTCAAGTAGTGAACAGAAGAGCTGCCAGCCACCTCACACACCGTGAGCCACGAGGAGAAAAATAACTGAAACAAAATAAGCGTTTTCGAAGCCACTATAGTCGACGTAAAGAACGCTGTGTTGTCCCTTGACTCGCACTCCAAACAGACGGGCAAACAGGAAAGGCAAGTCACCGATAATAAACGAAAACGAGAAAGAGGAAGTAGAGTTACTTACATGCGTGCTGCGTTTATGTTTCCCTGTTGAGAAAGACAGACGAAGAAGGAGCGAAGAGAGAGGAGAAATAGAGGGAGAGAGAAAGAGAGAAGAGAAGAGGCAAGGTGCTCTGTGGGTGGCTGGCTCACACACCACTGGGCGGAGCGCGGAAGGCTGCCGCCCAACACAAACCCTCAACTCCCTCAGTCAACAGTGGCGGGTTCCAAATGAGTTTCAAATCTTATATTACTTCCCTATTCCCCACGTCGCCCTTTTGTTGCAGCGTCTCTATTGTCCGCTAGGCAGCGCTCTTCCCCTCTACTACTTCCACTCTTATGACCACCTCTTCCGACCCTACATCAGTTTTATAGCTTTCATTTAGCTTACCTTCTCTATCTCTATCTTCCACTTCGTCGGTAAGGCTTTAATCGTCCTTTTCTTCTTTACAACTATATTTTTACTAATCTGGGTTCATAGTTTTCTCCTCTAATCACAATGAATATTTTAAATCGAGAATGACGCAGGATTAAGAATAGATAATATTATATACACAAGAAGTTTATTAAAATACACCATTTGTAAGATACCTGTTAATTTCCGTGCCTGGCTACGGCGGTCTCTGAGACTGACGTACACTACGCACAAGCTCTCCCCCAGTGCTTGCAAGTAGTGCGCGCTGCCGGCCACGAGCAAGTTAAACTTAACGTGATTCCCTGGCGTGGATGTACCGGGGTCTGGGTCCCTTGGCGCAGTGCTGGTGGTGGCGAGTCATCTATATCACAAGTGTGAACTACGTCGTTACAGAACAGGATGTTCGTGTACATGTGTACACGTTATATATATATAAAAGGTTAGGTTTGTTATGTACACCTGTGAGACATACAGTTCAATGCTACGAATACTAATTGTCCAAACTACTGGGTCCTTATGACTGCTTTATGTTTGGTGGAGGAAATACAAAACAACTGGGACAGAGCATTGAGTCAGTCTCGCTCTGTAATACATTCACTCACCTGGGAGGTGAAATAAAGGTATCGATCGTGTGTGTGTGTGTGTGTGTGTGTGTGTGTGTGTGTGTGTGTGTGTGTGTGTGTGTGTGTGTGTGTGTGTGTGTGTGTCGCATAAGCTCCTGTGCCGCCGTGTCTCAAGTCACCTGCCCTGCCAGTGTGACGGCGTCTGGCCCTTCAATAACTAGTGTGTGTGTAAGTGTTTCGCTCACTTGACCGGGAGGGCGGGACAATTGGCAGTTATAGTAATACCTCTCTGTCTGTTTCTTTCCCTCCACCATCGTACTATCCCACCCGGCTCCACCTACCGTGAATGTCCTAAAACTATACATTATGATGATGATTATGCAGTGTGAGCTCGAAACGCATTGTGTCTACATACATACATCACCCGTGGTCATCAATTCTTTCCTGTCCCATAAAAAATAGATAATAAACTATTTTGTCTACTGCACTAGGGCTGCGGCTCGCCCATCAAACACATCGCCGCCAGCACCTCTGTAAGAAAATACTTGTGTACTCCGTAGCTTTCGACAACACTACCATCTTACCGTAAAATACTATTGTATAAAACCCCAATGCCATGCAGCCCGGCGATCATATCAAAATTCCTGCAGAACGCTAAAGGAGAAAATGATGATGATGATAACTTGAATGCATACCTCGTCTTTGTCAGCAGTTATTAAAGAAATGACAAAGACTCATGGAGAGAGAGAGAGAGAGAGAGAGAGAGAGAGAGAGAGAGAGAGAGAGAGAGAGAGAGAGAGAGAGAGAGAGAGAGAGAGAGAGAGAGAGAGAGAGAGAGAGAGAGAGAGAGAGAGAGAGAGAGAGAGAGAGAGAGAGAGAGAGAGAGAGAGAGAGAGAGAGAGAGAGAGAGAGAGAGAGAGAGAGAGAGAGAGAGAGAGAGAGAGAGAGAGAGAGAGAGAGAGAGAGAGAGAGAGAGAGAGAGAGAGAGAGAGAGAGAGAGAGAGAGAGAGAATGTTCCCCTACTCATGTCCCCCTCATCCTCCCCCGCTGGTTCCCGCACCCCTTCCTCAAGCCATAATGTTTGGCCCAATACTGGAGGGGGAGGAGGGGAAGGGGAGGGAAGCCTGGGAGCCTCACAGCCACGAGCGGGGCAGAGGAAGGAGCGTTCTGCAAGAGTCATCAAGAGCGTGACCGGTGATTCCCCAACCATGACCGCTCCTGGAGCAGTCACAGACGTCACACAGATTGCTCTCTTCCTCCTGGTCGCCCTCCACCTTAAAGTCAATACACAGTTCTTATACACACGCCGCTCGCAACACCCACCAACACTATTCCTCACAGAGTTACTGTACACTACTAGATACTGTTATGAGCTGTTTGGGTGTCGCTCAGGAGAATATAAATTAAGGGTTCCTGTCACACACACACACACACACACACACACACACACACACACACACAAACACACACACACACACACACACACACACACACACACACACACACACACACACACACACACACACACACACACTCACACACACAGAGACACACACACACACACACACACACACACACACACACACACACACACACACACACATACGGGTGCGCAAAAAAAGTCACTGCCTGATAACAGGATGAACTCTGGCCAGACACGCCACATTAAATATGGACATTGGCCACGTGGTGAACAATGACGGTGGAAAATATGTGTCCCGGAGGTCTGGCGGCGGAGGACATGGTTGAGTTCTCCGCCGTTGTCTTCTTCGGGTTCTTACTGGGTGACCTTCCATGCCGTGACTCAGGGCAGTTATTCCCTGCCACCGACGTCCGGTTGAGGGCACCGTTGGAGGCGTGTGTACAGAGGTCAGCATTACCACTGCCCTGCTCGTCACCCTTCTCGGCGGGATTCACAGTTTCTTCGGGGTTCTGGGTCCTGAGTTTCTTCTGGCTGCTCGGACACAACACATCGAGGTCATTCACTCGATACTCCACAACTGGTGACAGTTTTTCGTCCTGCATCACACCGGAACACTCGATCTGAAGTCTGATATCCGTGGAAGAGCACGTGTTTCTAGGTCGACGCACCTCGGGGCTGGAGTACGAGCTCAGTGAAGACTTGCGTCTTTCCCGACCCCCGTCGTAGTAGTGGTGGGCGTCCTGATCCATGAAGGACACGCGGGGGCCATGGTGAACGTGTGTACTGATGGAGAAAGGAAGGTCGGCCTCTGTGACACCGTGTAAAAGTGGAGTGGAGAAGTTCAAAGTGTAACGGAGGTCAACGATGCCCTCGTCTTCGGGCTCTGGTCTGAGTTTGATGGGACTCCTCTTCACCAGCCGGGAACGTTGGAGTGGGTGGGGGGAGGAGGGAAAAGCTCCGAGTCTGGGAGAGTTTTCACCGTCATCGTCACAATCTTCCTCCTCTGCCTGTCTTCGCGCTTCTTCCTGGTCTTCATGAAACCTGAAAGCATCGAAGAACACCTGTGACGGGCCGCATGATGCACTTTCGCTATCGTCCTCAGCGCCATCTGCTGGAAGGCGGGCGTCCGGGATTTTCTCAGGAGAGAAGCCCAGCGGGAGGGACGGCAGGGATCGGTGAAGAGAACGGTTCATGCGCTCTCTCTTTACCCTCCTGGCGGTGGCGTCATCACTTCGCAGGTACTGTGTGTGAGGCGCTCCCAACACTAGTACCCGTGCTTCTATATCATCACTGCCACCCACTCCCCACCCAGCTGCACCGTCTCCTGAGCAGCTGTTGCCCGTTCTCTCTGCCGCTCCTCTTCCTCGCCTGTAATTATCGGAGTCTCCTGAAGAGACCGACTCCTGAAAAAAGACATATAATGAACTTGACATATCGGAGCACATTGCCTGACTACCATTACGAGTACCCAGTACCGTGGAACACTCATCAGAATTAAATCAGTATTTCAGATCCCAATGACATGACTAAGGCTTCATGCTATTGGACAATGTTGCAACTTGCTTCTGTATTATATCATTATGCATATACAACATCATAATAAGGAAAAAGATTTCAAGCAGCACGCTATCAATAATATTTTGATCCATTCACCCATCATGACACCCACCACCACCCACTCACCCACCTCCACACCCAACGCCCACCCGCCCCACACACCTGCTTCCTATAGGATCCCGTGGAGGAGGTGGGGCTGGACGGGGACTCAACCCGGCGGTGTAGCTTGTGTAGGTCTTGGTCCAGCTTGAGCATCTCCCGCCGGTACACCTTGTTCTGCACCTCAGCCCTGTAGTACTTCTCCCTCTTGTCCTCCGTTAGTAACCTGGGGAGAGGGAGAGGGAGAGGGAGAGGGAGAGGGAGAGGGAGAGGGAGAGGGAAAGGGAGAGGAGGTTGAAGGTGGGAGAGAAAGGGAGATGAGTCTTATGTTTATCTTTTCAGTTATAACTCGTCTTTTTTCTTTCATAATTTTCTAGAATTTAGGATGAGCGAGGTGTGAGGGTGAGGGTGTGTGTGTGTGTGTGTGTGTGTGTGTGTGTGTGTGTGTGTGTGTGTGTGTGTGTGTGTGTGTGTGTGTGCGTGTGTGTGTGTGTGTGCGTGTGTGTGTGTGTGTGTGTGTGTGTGTGTGTGTGTGTGTGTGTGTGTGTGTGTGTGTGTGTGCGTGTGTGTGTGTGTGTGTGTGTGTGTGTGTGTGTGTGTGTGTGTGTGTGTGTGTGTGTGTGTGTGTGTGTGTGATGACAATGACAATAAAATCCACAAATGAACCAAAGAAACGAAGGAAGAAATATAAAGATATAAAAAAACAATGAGAAAAAAAAGCGGAAAAAAAAAGAAAAATAATAGATCACAAGGGGAAAATTTCAGTGTGCAGTGAGCAAGGCAGTCAGTGCAGGCGCAGCAGAAGGAAAGCATCAGCCATGGTTGTCATCTTGAGGCCAATTACAGGCTGGATGGCTTCGTCAGTGTATCGACTTACCAGCAACCTCCAGCAGAACCCGTCACTCAGGCAGGTAGGCAGGTAGGCAGGTAGGCAGGGAAGGAAGGAGGGAAGGAAAAGAGGGTCGCAAGTATGAAGGGAATGAGGGATGGGTAAGCGGGAGGGAGTGAGGGAAGGTGAGGCAGGAGTGAGTGATTGAGTGAGTGTGTGTGAGAGGGAAGGAAGGAGGGAAGGAGGTAGGTAACTGGCACTTTCCTGTCACATCACGTTCCCTCCTCTTCATAACTTCCCAAGCCTTCATGTTTCCTCGTCGTTGGCGGTGCAAGTTAGTCCAAAGAATGAATCCGCATAACTTTAAATATTTTCATGCCTTCCAAAACCGACGTGGAAGGCGTAACGATAGCAAATACTTCTATGAATACTAAGAGGAGTTATAGTTACATGCCGTAGGTTGGGGATGCAGGTGGAGCACAGGTAAGCAATCAGGGTGGGTGGAGGTATACAGGTGTTTGAGCCTCACAACACCTGAACGAAGTGACACGCGATGCAAGACACACCTCACTCACTACCTTTGTGCATCTATAGATCACGTTTCGCGTATATCCTTAATCCTCAACGTCCTGCCAGAGGGGCGGTGATACTGAACCAACTCCTTCGCCTTTGACTACCACGATTACAGCAACGAGTGTATGTGCATGACGAGTAACCTTAATTTTCAACACTCTTAAAAGGCCAACAGTTACTCAACACCGTGCAATAGTTAGCTGGTATTTCCGGAGCGGACGATTCGGTAACTAAAAATTCAGAACGGAACACTGTACAAATGTGTGAATTGTATAAATGTACATCTTTTTTCCATGTGAATGTAGACGTGATTACTTATTCATATGCAAAAAAGGCGAGGAAAGGGAGGAAGGGAGAGAAGGGAGTAGGGAAGGGAGACTACAAAAGGAAAGCAGGGTAGGGAGAGGATAAAAAAATAATATAGCGGTGGAAGAAGAATAGAGAAGAGAGGAAACAAACTGAAAAAGTGAAAGGAAACGGGAGCAGGAGATAATAGAAACGAATTGAAATGAGAACAGGAAAGAGTGAGAGAAGAAAGGAGAGGAAGGAGAGAGGAGGGACAGAGGGGAGAGAAGTAGGATGTAGGAGAGAGGAGGAACCACGTACAGTAAGTAGCCTACCTGCGTGTGTTGTACTGAATCTTGAGTCCCATGCTCTCCACGATGGGATCTCCTTCTGTCCGGCGCCAAATTACCAAAATCTGTAAGTAAGGACACAAAGATTAAGGGAATGTAAAAGGGCATGATAGATAGATAGATAAATAGATAGATAGACAGATAAGTAGACAGATAGATAAATAGATAGATAGATAGACAGATAGATATATATATATAGGGAGAGAGAAAAAAAAAGAGAGAGAAGGCTGGGAGTTGGCACAGCATAAAAAAAATTATAGAAAGAGAATTCCGGAGAGAAATCAATCTCTGAGAAAATTTATAAGCCAGAAGAAAATAGATACAAGGACATTTTTTTTCGCTCTATTTATCTATCTATCTATCTATTTGTCTATCTATCAACCTATCTATCTATCTACATATCTATCTATCTCCAGAAGATCCTT
>JAXIVD010003967.1:0-40166 GCA_036785275.1 Cancer borealis
CTACGGACCACCTCATCACGCCCAAATTCATGTGAGAGAGAGAGAGAGAGAGAGAGAGAGAGAGAGAGAGAGAGAGAGAGATGGATGGCAGTTGTTTCCGACTCGTTGTGAAATATTATATTAATGGTCTTTTTTTGGGATGAGGAAAGAGAAATAAAACATGACTTTTCCTCCCTCTCGATCTTCTCCCTCTTTCCTCTTCCTCTTCCTCATTCCTCATTCATCAGCCCTCCCTCTGTCCCTTTTTCTCTTTCTTTCTCCCCTCCCATTCATTGCTTATGTCTGTCTGTCTGTACTCCTTCCTTCCTCCCTACCTCCCTGCCATCACGAACGACACATTCTCTCTCTCTCTCTCTCTCTCTCTCTCTCTCTCTCTCTCTCTCTCTCTCTCTCTCTCTCTCTCTCTCTCTCTCTCTCTCTCTCTCTCTCTCTCTCTCTCTCTCGTCTATCTACCACTATCTTCTCTCTCCTTACCTACCTATCTGTCTGTCTGGCTCATCCCTCCCTTCCCTCCCTTCCCTCCATCCCTTCCTGTCTGACAACTAGCATACCCTCCCTCCCTTCCTCTATCACATTACCTTCCTCTCTCTCTCTCCTGTGACCATCTAACTCTTCAATGCCCTTGTATGCACACACTCCCCCTATATACTCTATACTCTATATATACACTGATGCTACACTCCATAATCATACCCTATCTGTTCTTTATATCTTTCTCTCCACTCTTCTCTCTTCAATCCTTTTCCTCTCCTCTCATCTCCTCTCCCCTTCCTCCTCCTTCCTTCTTCCTTCCTGCTCACTTCCCTTGCAGTTATGTCAGTAAGCTATTCGATTTAATTTGTCATTTCCTCCTCCTCCTCCTCCTCCTCCTCCTCCTCCTCCTCCTCCTCCTCCTCCTCCTCCTCCTCCTCCTCCTCCTCCTCCTCCTCCTCCTCGCCTCGCCCTCTCCTCGTCTCAGTAGTCAATATGTAACTCATTGGAATTGGATGTAAATTCTTCCCTCTACCTTCGTTGTTGTTGTTGTTGTTGTTGTTGTTTTTTTTTTTTTTTTTTTTTTTTTTTTTTTTTTTTTTTTTTTTTTTTTTTTTTTTTTTTCTTCAAATGTTGATCTACGGTAGAGAAAGGAATTTTTTTTATATAATGTTTCGTTTGTCTTGCATTTTAAACGTAGTGAGTAAATTTTTGTAGTGTGTATTTATGTATGAGGTTTTTTTTTTTTTTTTAAGTGGAGTTACTATTCTTATTTGTTTATTTATTTATTTATTTATTTTTTTTTTTAATGAATTAGATACTGATTTGAGGGTAAACTATTAGTGTCTATATTTTGAGTAATGGTTACTAGCTCAGGTCAAGAAGAGATACAGTATTTGAGGTTGTTTATGTTCCTTGCAAGAAAATGTAAAGAAAGAGAGAAAGAGAGAGAGAGAGAGAGAGAGAGAGAGAGAGAGAGAGAGAGAGAGAGAGAGAGAGAGAGAGAGAGAGAGAGAATATCAGCAACAAAGGAAAACTAATGAGATGGCATAAAAACAATAATTAAGTAAGAGACAGGAAGAAGGGAGAGAGACAAGAACCTGCTTCCACACTTGACTGCTTTCACTCTTCTGTATTTGGGGAACGCGGAGTTGTTCTTAGCATAGAGGAGTAGGAGAGATTACCTGACTACAGAATAATTAACCTGAGTACAGAATAATTAACCACTTTGAACATACATACATCATAACTGTCTCGTTTCTGTTCTTGAAATACTCTCTTAACCAAAATCTTATTATTTCGGAGGTACAATCAGACATGTTTATAAATTTTGCTCCTGAAATACCGTAAACTTATTTTAAAGGGACGTTATTTTGACTAAGAAACGAGAGAGTATCGTTAATTTGTCGTGTACTTAGAATAGCAGCTGTCCGATTGCCTTGATAACAATAATAATAACACGAGTAGGTTTAGTTGCTTCAGAAGAACGCATTTATTTTGACTAAGAAACGAGAGTAGCAGTAGTTTGTTATATACATAGAATAGCAGCTGTCCAATTGCCTTAGTAACACCACATACTGTAGGTCTCGGAATGTGGTTTAGTTTTGTGTAGTATCTGAGCAAGTTCTCGAGCACAATGAAAGCACTGTGTCGTTTGCTTGTATCATGCGTTCACTCCTTGCACAACGTCTGTCTAGGAGTGACCGTCGTGCTGCCACTGGATAGGAGGCATCACTCTGCTGTGTTCTGCTCTGAGGTCACAGTCATGATCTATAGTCCACTGACGTAGATAAATAGAAATGCCTTGATTACATTATTTTTTGTCACTTTTATTTTCCCTCCCCCTCTCTCTCTCTCTCTCTCTCTCTCTCTCTCTCTCTCTCTCTCTCTCTCTCTCTCTCTCTCTCTCTCTCTCTCTCTCTCTCTCTCTCTTTAATTAACCACTAGTAAGGGAATATAGTAGAGTCTAGTAGGAATGTATATACACAAACCAGGTAACCGGAATGACACGGAGTATGTTATAAAGTTACAAGTTCATTGAAGGATATATAGGTAATGGTGTCCAGCTGCTGTTATTTGAAGAATTATTTTGTTTAAGGGAAAGCATTCTGGCTGCATGCAAAGGGAAGGTTATACATACTCACAGATCAGTAAGCATGTGGAAGAGGTGTGTGTTTTACCTACAGGACATGTGAATTTAAGTGAGAACGTAGGTATATCATGATTGGGGAAAACTTTAGATATTCGTTTGATTAGGTCTCGTTGCATTGTGCTGCGTATATTAATGATAAAGCAAACACGTTGAGAAAGGTTGAAGTATTCGTTTGTTAGTCGAGTTATCGCTACATAGTTTAATCGAACCTTTCTCTTCTCTGAATGCATGCCATTATGCTCATCTTTTTCTATTTATTTATTTATTTATTTACTTTTTAGTATTTATTTATTTATTCATTTATTTATTATATGTATTTATTTTTTGTCCTTGCATAGTGTTGGTCACTTGAGTACATGTTGAGGTTGTGGTGATTATTAGTGTGTGTGTGCGTGTGTGTGTGTGTGTGTGTGTGTGTGTGTGTGTGTGTGTGTGTGTGTGTGTGTGTGTGTGTGTGTGTGTGTTTTGTTGTGTGGCAGCAAGTTGGCTGAACAACTTCTTACTGTCAGACAGGTTTGTGTAAGTTGCATGGCAGGTGTGGATAGGGGGGGGACGGGGGGCAAGACAGTGACACCTGAAGCAAAATAAACTGCAGTTGAGTGTCATCGGGTGTTTGGTTTAGGTGTGTTCTCAAACAATAGACAAGATGCAATAGGTTCTCAAAATATTGGAGGTCAAACAATGCATTAATTACGTATTGTTTTAACAGATATATTTAGATCTACCAGAAGAATTGCCAACAAATACAGACGATGATTAATATGATGCTAAGGGTTGTTGTTGTTGTTCTGTATCTCTTGTGAATGTATCAGAACCTTGCTTTGAAGTGCATCATTTGTAGCATTGAGAGGATTCTACTATCTGCATCCAGATTTTTTTTTTTGTAAATTAATGATTAGGAAGCTGTTTGTGGTTGTGATTGTTGAGACTACAAGCAAGTATTGTCATGAGTAAATTACACATTGCAAAGACACCTTCATTTAACGTGGCATGAAAGAAAATAATGGAAGACGCTGTTTATAGAAAGATTGTGGAATGTGATTGTGAATATTTTTGTTTATGGGAAGACAGTCTTTAGAATTCTAGTCTTAATTATATGCAATTTTAATATACTGCTTCAGAATTAATTACCTAAATACTAAACTATAAATTCCTTATTCCAGGGAGTCAAAATGGAAAGAAGCCTAAGAAGAGCATCCTGCGTACCCTGTTCTGTTGCTGTGTATCAGGGGAAAGCGACAACAGCAGTACAGCGAATGGAGTGTGTGTCGGCGAAGATGTCCCGCCCTACACCCTCATATCCCCACCCACGGGGCCGCAGCGGCACCTCCTGCCCCCTGTCAGTCATCGAGACATGCACAAGATATGCATGGTTATTGATCTTGATGAGACACTCGTACATTCATCGTTTAAGGTAAGGAAGCACTTTTGGGTAAACACTTTGGTCAATACCACAAATATAGCTTTATGACATGAATGAATTGTTTTAAGTTGAAAGGAAATAGATGTATGTATGTATGTAAACATAGATACATATTTAAACTTGCCTTGTGAATATGTTCCTTTATTAAGCAAGTTTTTTGTTAGCAGAATCATTAATTTCTAAGTATTTTCTTGTTATTTGCTAGATATAAAGTTTATCATCATACAATCTCCCAAATGAAAAATGTGTAGTATCTTTAAGAAGATATTACTATGAAAAAGTACAGTAGAAACTCCATTAGCCGAGTTATTCCTTGAGACTCTGATAAAACTTACGCATGGTTAACGTTCTGTAATTTGTAAGGTTAAGGGACAGCTGGTGGTTACTGGACTCTTTATATTACCAATGGGAGTATCTTTAGAAATACAAAAATATAATGAGTAATGAAGTATTGTTTGAGTTTTAATGTGTTTTTTCTTTGCAGCCAATCAGTAATGCTGACTTTATAGTTCCTGTCGAAATTGATGGAACCATCCACCAAGTATATGTATTAAAGCGACCCTTTGTGGATGACTTCCTACAGAAGATGGGAGAGCTGTATGAGTGTGTACTATTTACAGCTAGTCTAGCTAAGGTGAGCACCCTGCTGATAATAATAATAATAATATATACTTTATTTTGTCTTGTGTAATACAGAAAAGAAATCTGTATTGGATTGGGCTCTTACTTCTTTCTTAAGGAACATACTTATAAAACTACAATATATACATGTAAAACTACACTACAACACATTTACACATTCCTACACATTTGTAAAACTGTACATATATAAAAACTAGATAGAATGACGTTGCTGAGGAGTATATTGTCTTATTAATTCAGTTGTGAATAATTTGAAAATACATTGTGTGTTTTGACTCCTTTTATGTTGTGTTGTGTTGTATGCAAAACTGTTTTGTTGCACATTAACAAACAGATTTATAGAACATTGTGTCTGTATTCTTTGGGTGTTGTAAAAGATGATTAATACAGATGGAGTGAAGGGGTTGGGAACCCTTCTATGCTGTTCCTTCCTGCCATGAGAGGGTGAGGGACATAAATTTATGTCTCAGTTACCCCCTTTTAAGATGGATATAAACCAGCGTCTTAGATCGATAATTCTGAGTAGCACACTATTTTTAGAAATGATAAAGAAATCTATTTTCATATATATTTAATTAGCTCACCCTTTTCAGAGAACATGATTCCAGGCCTAAGTAGGGTTTGTTGTTACTTATACTGTAATGTCATATTCATTTGTGCCTGATATGCAACACTGCTCATGTTCAGACGTACTTGTATTGCCAGTGAATACATTACAACTCAAGAATGTGATGTTTTCCAAGAATGTATCCATATTATGTTCCAAGATGTATCAGTATATGGTTCTGTACTTGACCAAGATATCTTAAAATGTGTGTTGTTATGTGTAACTCTTGCCTTGAAGTGTCCTGTCCTTCTGCAACTTATAGGTTTAATTTTATTTGCAGATGTGCATTATATTAGTACCGTGTTATTTTGTTTTCAGTATGCTGATCCTGTAGCAAACCTTCTGGACAAATGGGGAGTGTTTCGAGCCCGTTTGTTTCGAGAATCCTGTGTCTTCCATCGAGGCAATTATGTCAAGGATCTAAGTCGGTTAGGCCGAGATCTTCATAAAGTTGTCATAATGGACAATTCACCTGCATCATACATCTTCCATCCTGATAATGCTGTAAGTGAAATGTTCTGTTTATATCTATAGTTTGTGATGCCTCGTTCCCTCCGGAAACGTCCCCCAAGGGAAGAGTCTACACCTCTCCCTATCCACAGTATCTCTTTTATGCATGTATTTCTTTGCTCAATTTTCTGTTTTCCTTGAATATTTCCCTTTTACTTAAGCCAGTTGTGGAATATAAAAATGTAGGAAAAAAAAGTGTTCAGGGATGGAGTAGACCTAATATTGAATATTTTGAAGAGGTAATTATAACCGGTGCCTTAAAGAACATCATTGTTGGTTTATTTATGATCTATATGTATACCCTGCAAAGGTTTATGCTGCTTAATGTTAAGTAAATACATGTGTGTTCCTTGCATTATTATACAAATATTTCATACAGCAATTGCTCACTCGCCCATGAATTCAGAAAGTTACTATGTTGTTCTTCATAGTGAGTCTCCTTTTCTGATGTTGATGAAATTTACCTGAACCACTTCCCATCATCTCATTCTCAGTCAATTGTCATATCACATTCTTATGACATGTCTTTCATATCATCCTCAACCATGATACTCATATGTATGTTTTTGACTCTTCACTAGTCCCTTAATTTACACTTTATTCTTTTAATGAAATTTTCATACCTCATTTCCTCCTTTATATATATATATATATATATATATATATATATATATATATATATATATATATATATATATATATATATATATATATATATATATATATATATATAATGCACATTTTTTATAATACATGATTTTAAGGACTACTGCTATTAATCATACATTCCCATGCAGAAAAAAATGTAGTGTATAAGTATATTATTTTGTATTTTTCACCCCCAGGTTCCTGTTTCATCCTGGTTTGATGATATGAGTGACTCTGAGTTAATGGACCTCGTACCGTTCCTGGAAACCTTGAGCAAAGTGGATAATGTGTACAGTGTGCTACGGAATTGCAACAATCCTTTAAATTCACAAACTCCGACCCAGCAGCAGCAAGGGAGTCAGGTCCTTACTCAGATAAGCCAGGGACCCATGACTCAAGTTCAGCCATCACCTCCACCCTTAATATCCCAGCAGCATCAGCAAGAGCAGCAACAGCAGCAGCAGCAATACCAGAAGGACTATGAGGAAAGCAAGGATGGGCCATCATGAGGGCAGGGAGCAGTGACCAGGCAGGACATGGCAGAAGAGATAGCATGCTCTTAAACTGAGCTCTCTTCTATCCTGTCATGGCCCAACCAACCCTCCTAACCCTCATTCAACCACTGCCCACCTAAACAGACCCCCTGTTCCCCAAGCTGGCTTCCCTTCCATGTGGTTTGGGTTCTCAGGGCTGGAGACATCCATAATGCATCTCTAGAACTGAATAAAACTGAGGAAGCTACCATTGTTGTACAGCAACAAGCCCAGACACTGAGGAAGACTGACTGGTGTCAAACACCGTTAAGTCTGGAGCTAGTTGGGGATGAAAGTGGAGCAATGAGAGCTGAGATGACTTTCCATTAGGGTGATGTCTGTGTCATCAAGATGGTTTCAAGACAGTGATTAGGTGACAACCAGTGGTGCAGACAATCTGTGTCTAATGTCTGAGAATACCTTTCTTCACCATTCTCTTATTTCATCAGTTTCTAGCATTGATGCCGTCAATACACGATGAAATAATTTTTGTGTAAATGTGCTGGGCAGAAGGCTTAGCAGGGTTTACCAGACAAGTGCCAAGATGAGACTCCCACTCAGTGTCATCATATCATGGAATGATGTATATTAGAGCAGTCATAATTTCAACTGTATGATGTTATGCAGCTGCTATTTTTAATAATTTTTACCTAAGATATATAAAGGCATATTTGTGTGCTTTACTATTTTCTGAACAAAAAAATTTTGTGTGCCAATGCCGAGTTTTCCCATATCTTTATTTCCCATTTGATGGTAGGCATTCTGCTGTCATTGCTTTGATATTCTTTCTAGGTTTCTAGGATACCTCAATAATGCCTAACCTCCATTCTTGCTTAGTTTCTCTTTTCGTTCTGTTAGAGTAGCTATGACAGCGTTTATGCTAAGTTATGGTGGGTGATCGGGGCTACTAATTGTTTTCTGAACCGGGAAGGGAAGGGGCGGGTCCAAGTGTCGGCTGAAACAAGCTGCTGCACCATTTCACCGCCAAGAACCAAACAGTGCTATCACGTTTTTGAGTGACAGTGATAATAATAACAATAATAATGATAATTCAGGCAGCAGGTCACGTGCATAATTTACTGACAAATGAACGTCCAGTAGCAAACATGGCCTTTCTTCCTGCAAAGCTATCTCTTTTGTCCATAAATCTTGTTAAATAGATGTAGCATATATATATACTTATATACATATATATATATATATATATATATATATATATATATATATATATATATATATATATATATATGTATATATATATATATATATATATATATATATATATATAGATATAGATAGATAGGTAGGTAGATAGAAGCATTTTATATATTGTAATGTGATTTATTGTATTTTTATCAATTTTTTTTAGCTATTTACATGACAAGTGTAGTTGGGCTTTTTGCAATTTTCATAAACTTTTTCTTACAATGTCTGAGGTGTAGCCCATGGCATGTCATTTTTACACTATCCACTGTCAGTAGTATCCAAGGTATATCTTTTTTTAGGAATATATTGGTGCTTTAAAAGTAACTGTTCTCTGTGATAAATGGCAAAATCATGAACAACAAATGGAAGGATATATAATGTTATTTTGAAAAGTTCATTCCAGTAACCAGCTCGTAGGAGGGATGAATAGCTTGAAATTATTTGAATTTATATATAAAAAATATATATCAATTATCTATACTTGATCATATATAAAAAAAAAAAAAAAAATTTTCAGTCAAAAAATCATTAAGAGAAATAGAAGCATGCCAGTCTTTCAGTGTTTCAGGATCTATTGGAGTGGTGTGCGCAGTCCTCCCTCTGACCTACAGACATACAAGGGAGACAGACAGACAGACACGTGGTGCTGCTTTGTGGCTCCCTGTCTGTGTCTTGTGGAAAATTAGAAGGATCCTAAACTTTTCTTCAAACATGTCAGTACTTTTAGCTAATTTCAAAGCAAAGGAAATTGTTTGTATAAGATATAGATGCAACCTCTTACCTAAAGTTTTACCTCTTTCACTCTTCACCCATTACAACGAGTGCCGTGATCTGCTGACCTCATGTTCCGTGTCCTACCTGCCCAACCCCCAGATATTACAATATAATTTTCTGTCCACACCAGAAGACCTACACCAGCAGTCATCATCCACCCCCTCAAACATTGTACTAGCAGCAACATACTTACTTACTTATTGCTAAATTTGTAAGCTGCTTTTGAGCTTGCTTGCTTTTTTTTCCTATAGAATGATTTTTTGGTATAATTATAGTAGCAAGTAAACGGTTCTCTTTCATACAGGAAAAGTATGCCAATCAAATTTCTGCCATAATATGCATGTGTTGTGTTGCCCTTGGGTGGGTAGTGTCTTGTGCGTGGCTGGGCTGGCTGTGGATGGAGTCGTACATACACATTGTTGTTGACCGATGCTCTTGTGTAAATAGACTCAAGAACAGTACTCAGCTATAGACCCGGCTGTATAAATTATGCAGCCAAGGTGTCTATAGCATATATTGTAGGAACTTTTCTCAATATGTACAGTACAGTGGCCTTATTATTGTTAATGGTTAAACACTATGTTTTTTACTGAAATGGATTCTTTAGAGATTAGACTATATATAAATAATGAATATCTTTAATAATATCCGTGCAACATAGTGGAAGTGTTTGCTTCCTTGAGTAGCTCCTTTTTATGGTGGTTGAAGTGATGATAGCAAGTATTTTTTATTTTTTCTGTTGTAAAGGAGCAGTTTTATTAGATATGTTACAAAGCATTTATTGAGGATGTAAGAGATTGTCTTTGAAGTTTGGTTGATCAATCAAAATGTTTAATGTTAATTGCTGCGGGTTAAAAACTATAAAATTGGATTGAAATGATATTCGAGTTTTGGAACAGGGGCAGATGGTACTGCTTTTAGTGATCTATCAGGTGTTAAGTTTCCATTACATCTGTATCTGAAATCTCGCCTACATGCATGATACCCATGATCATGCTGTTTGGGTGTTTCCTTTGACTAAATGTTTGACTGTTATTGGAACAGAGACCACGTGTTCTCTATCATATTACATAATGTAGCTTTAATGAAATAAGACTCATCGTTATCTGCTTGTTACCTAAGCATAATTAAGTTACTTTCTTTTGTGTAATCTTAGAACATCAGAATGAAATTTAAATGGGCCATGCATTAAATTTCCTGTGAAATATTGTTTATTTATTTGCTAATATTTTTGGTGTTGATTTAGTTTTGCTTTAAATTTATTTGTTTATTTATTTAATTTTTTCATTATGTTATTTTATTCTTTATTATATTTTATTTAATCATTTATTTGTTTGTGTTTATTTTCTACCGTTGGTCATCTACTGAATTTTTCACTTTATATTTTTCATTACTTCTGGCAGTAGTGATAATGTCTTCCTCAGTATATAGTATGTTGTAAGTGCCCTTGTTTCACAGCTCGATACAGTGTCAGGCTCAAGCTTCAACGCAGTCACCCGGGATCAAAATTAGCCACAGGGTGTTTCCCTTATTTCTTGCCTTATTGTAACAAATATCAACAGTGTCATATAAAAAAAATGTTGGTCACAAGATGTTTTATACTGATGAATGAAAGAAGATTATTTACTGTACAAAGTGATTTTTAGAAAAATACTTCACCCGAGACACAAGTCTACATGTAAAGGAAATAAATTTGTTTAATATCATATATTTTTTGTCTGTGGTGCAAAAGCCTCACTTAATATTATCATTAAAGAGAGGCTCATGATTTCATTTTCAGAGATTAATAACAGATCTAGGACGAGCCTTGTCCAGCTTTGTCTGTGGATCAGCAGCTTAGAATGGGGGAAAAATTATAATTGTTTTATTCCTGCATAATTTAATACAGTTTTATCATTACAGCCTGCATGTAATTGTAGATAACATTGGTAAACAAAAATTTCAAGACTGGCTAATTTAATGTAGGAGGTGATATCTTGGAGTGGATTTCTGACTTTCTTGGCGAAAGAAAACAACGGGTAATTGTAAATGGTACAAGTTCAGACTGGATGGAAGTGATAAGTAGAGTGTCTCAGGGGTCAGTCCTTGGTCCTCTCTTGTTTGTTATATATATTAATGATCTCCCGGAAAAAAGACTAAATAGTGAGATTTTTCTGTATGCAGATGATACCAAAGTGTTTAGAAAGGATAAAAGATGAGAATGACTGCAGGAAATTACAGGAGGATCTCAATAGAATAAATGAATGGTCAAAGAAATGGCTACTAAGGTTTCATCCCAAGAAATGCAACTTGATGAGGATTGGTAAAACAATAGATACATTTCAATATACTATGGATAAAGATTTAAACCAGATTAAAGTAGAAAAAGACTTAGGAGTAATGATTGACCAGGATCTAAACCCAACTAACATTTTGCAGAGAAAATAAATAAAGCAAACATGATGACTGGATTAATAAGGACATTCCTTGCCTTGGATGAGGAAATATTAAAATTTTTGTATGTGGCGTTGATTCGACCACACCTTGAATATGCGAATCAGGTGTGGTGTCCCTACAAGGAGGATGTGGAGGCTGTTAAAAGGGTTCAGTGAAGGGCAACAAAATTGATACCAAGCCTGAAAGATCTCTCCTACGAAGAAAGGTTGAAGAAACTAGATCTACCAACACTAGCATATAGGAGATCAAGAGGGGACATGGTGAAAACCTTTAAAATTGTTAATGGAGTGTACGATAGAGATGTATGTGAAGGCTTATTTAAGATGCAGGAAAGATTGGAAACTCGAGGACATGGAAAGAAAATACTCAAGCAAATAGCAAGATTAGACATCAGAAAGTATTCCTTCTGTGACAGAGTTGTGAATAAATGGAATAGGCTCCCAGTCAGTGTGGTTAATGTTGAATCAGTTCGTTCGTATGCTAAAAATAAGTCTTAGAGAGCGTGCGAAGCTAAATGGATAACGTAGCCGAATAAATCAAGCAGCAGACAGTGAGGGACCAGTGACGTCACCAGCTGGTGGCGTCACAGCATTCACCTCGCGTTCTGATTGGCTCTAATTTCTCCTATGTTATATACCCTTCCAGACTTCGTGAATATGCTATTCGGAATGGAGCCATGCAGTGTTTCTGGGGGAAAAAATGCATTATACAATATGTTTTCATTGTTTTACTAAATTTATATATGTTATATGGGGAGTATCAGTATAATTCTACCACTTCTGTCTTAATTCTGCAGTAAATGTAGTGGCTTGTAATGATGACTGGACTGATGTATGAATAACTCCATCGGGCCGAAATTCGATTATCATTCTCATTCCGGCGTTGTAAAAAGTTAGTTAAATATCGGCCCAATGTCACTTGAACACCAATGGGCTGATGTATGAAATTTATTACGAATAGGAATCGGCACAACGCTTGGTTTCCGTCTTCCCAACGTTCCGCCTTGGGGCCGCCGTTTGACGTTATCGGTCCGATACTTCAATGTTTGCTGGGGAAGTATATTATGTAATGCGGCATCACAAAGGGCATTATTGTACTCATATTACACTATACGTAGCAATGGTTTCCTTGGCGATACCATAATATTGTAATTTTATTCGCCCGATTTTAATAATTCTAGCTTGTTTCCTACTGAGATTCATAAATACCCGCGTGAGATGGGATTTAACAGACGGTATGCAGGCGTTAAATGGATTCCTAATTAAGGCCAAGACTAAGGAAGGAAGAAAGGAAGGCATTGAAAGCGGGAAGGCATCAAAGGGACTCCTAATCATTGCCAAAACCAAGGAAGGAGGAAGGGATTAAACGAATTCCTAACTAAAGCCAAGACCACGAAAGGCGGAATGAAAGAAGGAAGGCATTAATTAAACGGACTTTTAACCTATGCCAACACCAAGGAAGGAGGAATGAAGGAAGGAAATCATTAAAAGGACTTCTAATTAATGCCAAAATCAAGGAAGGAGGAAGGAAAGAAGGAAGAAGGCATTAAAGGGATTCTAACTAAGACCAAGTCTAAGTAAGGCGGGAAGGAGGAAGGAAGGCATTGAAGGCGAGGCGGGAACCACATTGTTCTTCACAGCTCCACACACAGGACGCCTCCTACTCCTCTACCTCAATACCTGAACTCTGCATCCTATTTGTAGAATAACTCAACATGGCTGGTATGTATTGTGTGTAATGTTTCTTATATATGGTAGTGTGTTATAGGGCGAAAAATAAGTGTTGGAAATGACGAAACTGATTCTCTAAACAACATGGAATTTAGGCCTAATTTAAACAAACACGTGTTCATTACTTCGTAGGTAACAGGTGTGATTAGTTGTATCATTAGTAAGGGTAACTTATTAGTCATCATTGTGGTTGTTTTGACCTTTGTTAGATTAAGATTATTTCCTACGTGTTTACCTACCATTACTCTGTGAAGACCAACTAAACTCGCCTCCATAGGGGTCCCTATATTTAGTCAGGCATTATATATAGTACTCACAGAACACCACTGGAACTATGAATGTTATGTGGTGGATGATTGTTTAACTTTTTTTTTCTTTTTTTTTTAATAATTGTCATTGTTACTCCCGTCCGAGCCCCGCCATGTTGTTGTGTTGCTTGGTTCCAACGCTACTACTCCTATTTTCTAATATAACCTAACTAAACCGAAGCCCAGCAGACTTATGTGGAAATATATAGAGGCTGAGACCAGGGTAACAACAAATGTGTGTGATTTATACGTGAACTGAAAAAAAGGGTATTATTTTACATCTTCACCAGAACGCTCTAGAAAATTCAGAGATATATTTTCGCATCATCAGATGCATTTTGAGAAGGTTTTCTTTATTACTTTTCCGTCGCAAATTCTTAGTGAGATATTCAATATTTTCTGTGAGACCTTCGAAAAATAAAGTTAAGTTTGGTTTGAACAAGGTTCTGTTATTTGTCAATGTAGGTTAAGGTTTGGTTGATTTAGATTGTGTTTGGTTATGTAAATTTAGAAGCTATCAAATGTACTCTATGACCAAAAGTAGGGAGTTGGACGAGGTGCAGAGGCAAGATGCAGACGCAAACAAACGCCATTATTTTTTTATATAAAAAATTTCCAGATTCCATACTAAAAAGTGAGATGTTTTGATATGCAGATGACACAAAAGAGTTCAGAAAAAAGTATAGAGAGGGGAGACTATTCAGATGATTAACATGTAATAAGATGTTGGCAGAATGAAAAATTGGTCACATAATTGGTTGTTAAAGTCCCACCAAAAAGTGCAGCAGAATGAGGTTTGGAAAATCAAATGTGGAAATTTTTCAATATTTAATGGAAGATAAGCTTAATTAAATGCATGTAGAAGAGGATCTAAGGATTATGATTGATAATTAATTGAAATTCTCCATACACTTCGCAGAAAAAATTGATAAAGATAATAGGTTGATCAGGCTGATTAGAAGAACATTTACAGCGTTGAACGAGTAAATATTAAGAGGTACTACTTAAAAACCCGAGTAGTCATGATGGGAAGTGTTGTCGCAGTTTTCAGATAGTTTTTTTCCTGGCAACTGCACCAAACAGACATTAGCTGTTGGTTTTATTACTATATCTATCACAATTTTCAATACTGTTGAAATCCATTAGAACGCATATTTCATACACCAGTAGAATCCATCACTGAACTGTTCGGTTGTTAATGTTAAATATTCAAGATGTCTTCTGCGATGAAATATTAGCCAAAGCCGTGATAGAATGTCGCTGAGTAACAGTAGTATCACTCCTGCTACTGTGGCATTCCATGAGATTGTGTTAATGGTTCAACATTGTCAGATAATGTCATCGCCAAGCAAGAGTTCAAGTGCACATTTTATATGATAGCTTAGAATGGACAATGTCTATGCATATCATACTGATGTTCTTTTTATAGATTTATTAGAAATTTAAGAAAATCATGAATACATTTTATTTTTGCATGAATTATACTTAATAATATGAATTGCCTTTGACTGAATTCCAAGGCCAATAATTTTTTGCAATCAGGACTGTATCATCATAAAAAAATATCAACAGCTAATCAAATTTATTCTAGGACCTCATTCTTTGTAGCATTTGTTTGTCATAGCATGTATTGTGTATTGCAATATGTGTTAAGAGTGTTCTAATTGCAATAGCCTTGTCAACACAGAGACTTTTCCCTTCCCAAATCCTCCTTGCTAACCTAACTCAATCTAATACACCTTTACCGATATATGTCTTCTAAATCCCTATCCAAGAGAATCAATAATTAAAATCTGGGTATAATTTCAGATGAATGTAAGGAGGCAACATTGAATGACTTTGTAGAAGAGTTAGAGGAGGAGGATGAGGAGCCTGTAGTTAAGAAGAAAAGAGGAGGAGGAGCCACCAAGAATCAAAGAGTTGGAAGAAAGCAGAAAGCAGCCAAGGCAGCAAGCGTAAAGAAAGAGGAAGAACAAACAGAGATGGAGGAGGAGGAGGAGGAGGAGGAGGAGACTGCACCAATAACCACAAAGAAGGGAAGAAGAGCAGCTGGAAGACTCCCTAAATCTAAGGAGGTGGAGGAGGAGGAGGAGGAGGAGGAGGAGGAGGAGGAGGAAGAAGAAAAACTCGAGAATGGTGAAATAGAGGAGGACAAGGAGACCACACCAGAACCAGAAACTGTTAAGAGATTAAGGAGAGTGAGAAAGCCAATTGTTATGCTTGTTAATGATGATGATGAGGATGAGGATGATGAAGAAATAACCCCTGTCATTGCAAAGAAGAGAGGAAGAGGTGCCACAAAAAAAGAAGGAAGTGAACCAGCTATTAAGAAAGAAAAGAGAGGTAAGAAAGCAGCTGTTCAATCAGGAGAAGAGGAGGAAACAGCACCTGCTCGTGGAGGGAAGGAAAAAGAACCAACTCCTGCAATGAAGCTAATGTTGGATGAGGAACCGGATCAAGAAGAGGAGGAGGAGGAAGAAGAGGAAGCACCAGCCAAAACCAAGACTGGTAAGACAGGAACTGGAAAAGCCTCAAAGACAGTGGCAAAGAGAGGGAGGAAGCCAAATAATAAACCGAAGGAGGAGGCCAAAACTACCATTGTGAAAAATAAAAGAGGAGCAGGAGCAGCAAAAAAGGAAATCAAAGAAGATGCGCCAGTTGTTAAAAAAAGAGGAAGACCAGCTGGGAAAAAACAGGAAAAGGAGATTGCATCAGCTCCTAAAATGAAGACACAGAAAGGAAAAAAAGCAACTGCCTTGCAAAAGAAAAATGTGAAGGAGCAGGAGGAGGAAGTAGAAGAGGAGGAGGAGGAGGAGGAGGCGGCACCAGTCACAAACCAAAAGGGAAAGAGGGGACCAGGGAAAGCAAAGGCAAAGGAGACAAAGACAGACGAAGGGAAGGTTACCAGTACTGCTAAGACCTCGGGGAGAAAGGCTGCTAATCCTAAAACGGCCAAGGGAAAGGAAGGAGTTGGTAAGACTGTCACAGCTGAAGAAAAGGAGAATATGGACACGCTTAATCTGGCCAAAAAGACAGATGGGATTTAGGATTAGTTGTGAGTAGTGTCTGTCATAATGTAGATGGTGTATAATTGGATGACTGTGTAGTGACTGGTTTATTGGGTTTATTCATCATCTTATTTTGTATCATTCCAAACAATGTGTGGATATCCATCAAGTTTTAATTATGTTGTCAGGTATGCTGCGCTGATGTAGACTTTTTTGTACCTGATTTTAGTAAAGTTAGTATTTCTTTATAATATGCGATGTTTTTAGTTATTAGTGCATGGATTTTATGGTAGTAATTGCAATTGATGTGTAAAATTTTTTTTTTTATTTTTTTATTCTGTCCTGTTTAGTTACTCTAATTGGATCTCATAATGCAAGAAATTGTGATTTTTTTCTTCATGTACGTATATAGAAAATAGTGGTAATAGAGAAACTGAGTAGGCTTTGTGTTAAGCTAAAGTAAATGTCTTAGTAATCCTTAGTTTGTGTCTAGTCTGGCATTATTTTTTTAATGAATCATATTAGTCATGATTTAAGATAATTTGTCTACCTACTAGTTTTTAAAGTAATATTTCATTTGGCTTTGTGCAGCAAGTAATGATGAGTTAAGATTCATTCTAATATTGAAATCTTAAAATGGTCAGTTGAGGATGAGGAATTACATTTTTCATTATTATTTATTTGATTTACTTTTTAATGCTTGCAATGGAACACTTCCTCGCCCAAGCAGGTTTTTGAATTTTGTGGTTATTCATTGTACTACTTAATGAAAAGGTTGTATAGTAGTATATATGTTGAAACAAATGACTTGTTTTTATGATTTTCCTGTTAGGTTTTGCAACAGCAGAAAACTTGGTCAAAAACTTAAAATAGCTGAGGAAATACATTTTTTTACGGTTAGTTTCATAATATTTTTAACATAACTTAAATTACTTATTAAATCTAGTTGTACATTTATTGAATATTTTTAGCATTGAATTAATTGTTCAACTCTGTCAGTACATATAGTCATTGTTCCCTTCCAACTTCAACAATCTCCCAGTGCAGGTTTCAAACAAGTTACGTGGAAATAAAATGTTTTATTAAGTATTTACAGACTCATTTTTACAAATGAAGAAAAACATGAACATCGGTGGCATTGTTTTTAGACTGGAGTACCACACTTCTCTTAACCTAAGGCCTAAGCATTTAAGGAGTCAGTACGCTAGCTAGATTATAAGCTTTAATAACCTCAGACCAAAACGAACTTCATGTTAGTATTAATTAGAATCCAGTATGGGATGTGAAGAACAAACGACAACATACATGGTGGCTACAGGAAAGGAAATAAAGACAAGCCATTGGAAAACAATAATTATGACCAGAAATGAACCTGCACACCAATGAAGGAGATGGCCGTAAATCCTTCACACTGTATAGGATAGGCAGGAAACAAATGCACAGCTGCAAGAATACTTTCACCGTATTCACTGCAGCTCATAAAAAGCGAGGAAAAGTGAGTGTAAAAGGTCTGAAAAGCCCCTACTCTTATAAAAAGGCAGGATGCAGGACAGGAGGGGAAAATAATGTCTCCTCGGATCCTAAGCGCTTTGTCTTAGCAATCCGTTTTATTATTTTTTTCCCCCGAACCCTAAAGACAACAGGTCTGAAGTGGTAAAAGCCAATTATATAGATAACTTATTTTTATATCGTTATTATCCTCGATGATCACTATTAGTATTTACTCCTTTATCTACCGTATTTTACGGCTTACAAGACGCACTGTTTTCCTAAAAAAAATACCATGTAAAATACTTGTGCGTCTTCCAAGACGAATGTTGTATTGGCTCGCCCGATAGGAACGTGGATTTGTATGATGTCATTACATTATCAGGTTAACTTAAGTAACTATTCAATTCAGCCTTTTATATAATATAAGATCGGACGAGTGATGAATGTAAACAAACTCTTATGTCGGGGACTGTTGTGGTACCACAGCCTACGCGGCCCCAACAAATCCCCAACCACAACCACAACAACTGTTTCAGTGTGTGTGTATTTACCACCGGTAGTTGTAATTATCTAGTTGTACAGTTGTGGTGAGTGCTCCAGCAAACTTGTGGTGAGTGCTGAGACAATAGATAGTTTAAGAAAAGTTTACATAAATTCATGGATATGGTGAAGCTGTTTTTGTGTGAGAATGACTTTTTTTTTTTCTCTCAAAATTTCTCCAATATTAGGGTGTGTCTTCCAAGATGCAGCGTCTTGTAAGCCGTAAAATACGGTATTTTATTTTACAATTTTTTTTTCCATGGCATCAAACTAATGTTTCGTTGCATGCCAGAATAATCTATTCCCCATGAAATGAGGCCAATCTCGTTCAATTATGATACTACAATGTGTGACCTGATAATCAGAACAGTCTGAGGAAAATAGCAATTGTAAGAAGAATTCTGAAGTGATGGTATAGAGGTTGGCTTTGGGCCATTGCCGCATTATGGTCCTGCTGCTGTGGGATCCTAGCAATAATGCGAGTGGGGCTTCCACTCCCTCCGGTTATCTTGATTGGCATCACTGTCACCTCAAACCCTTTCGTGGGAAGATTCTGTAGAAGAAAGACATTATTACTTCCTCTTCTGCCAGATGCTGAGATGCAGATTGTTTCAGGGTTAGTTAATAACTTAACACAAATTCTTTTAAACACTCTAATCAACATTAACTTACCTCCAGGTTGGCAACGTTCTCAAGGCCGTAAATATTAGCCTTAAAGAGTTCGATGTGAGTTTCATAAGTGGTTGCTGGTCCATAGTCGAGCGAAGCGGTGTCGATACCTACCCCAAATATTCGCTTCCCAGAGGTTTGTTCATACGCCGTCAAGAGTTGTGCAGCATTGAGGTGGATGCCTAAGGGTAGGGGTGAGTGATGCCCATTATGATATACAGTTGAGAAAGGATGAGAGACTACTGGTGTTAGGAAAACAAAATTTCTGTTTTTGCACCTACGACTGCTTTATGTGTCCCATACACCTACCTGGGAAGATCAGTTTAGTTGTATCATTGGTAGGGGTACCAAAGTATGCAGTCTGGTTTCCGTATCTGGGAAAAAAAATTGTCATTATAGCACACACACACACACACACACACAGACACACACACACACACACCCGGTGGTCTAGTGGTTAGGACGCTCGCCTCACAAGCGAGAGGTCGCGGGCTCGATCCCCGCGCCCGGTAGGAGACATATGGACCAAGTCTCTTATAAGTGTGTGGTCCCTGTTCACCAAACAGTAATGAGGTACCTGATCTCAGACAGGGTTTGTGACCCGCTTTCAGGGGGGAGAAAACAAATCTCCCATAAATAAAAATATACGGCAGTGACCCTTATCACTGTTCGGGCCGCTGTTAAACAGCGGTTGTCGGCGCCTTATACGGCAGCCAAAGGGTGGCCTGTCACCCTGAGTAGCATAGAAAATGGGGGGAAAAATTCATGGGATATTTGTGTAAAATTTGTCTTTGTGTAAATTTGTCTGTAGATTTTCAGCCTAACTGGCTGCAACTATAAAGTAAATTAAAATTAAACCGTTTATTATTATTATTATTATTATTATTACGGTCCAACCCAAAGATTGGTCACTATGAGCTCTGAGCTCTTTCCGGCTGTCTCGAGAGAGACCAGCAGCAGACTGTGACAGTGAATACACACACACACACACACCTGCTGCCCCAGCCTGTGAGGACGAAAACAATGGCTCCGTCTGGCAGAGGACCGTGGTTGTCCATCCACGCCATAAGGTCCTCGGCTGTAAGCTCTGCCGTGGGATTCTCCTTCACCTTGTGACGGATGTCCACCACGACTCCTGTCAAGAAGGTCAATGTTAGCAGTCGTGTGAGAGGAGCTGTCAATCTCCTGATAATTTCCTACACCTCCAAGGAAAAGCCATGTCGGTGATCAAGCAAGAGGCAGCGAGTTATGATACACAGCAGGAACTTCATATATTAACTTTGATGAAAAGCACAAAAGACAACATGGAACATGGAAGTACACATGAGAGAACGCTGCTGTGTGTGTACCTTATTAAAACACTTATTAATTATATCTATCTACATAACTAAGATATCTTAAAAGAAACAGACTTGTTCAACGAACTTGACGTCACTACTTATAACGTGTTTCATTAAGCAATATTTTTTCTTCCGAGATTGGAGAGTAGAGGAAAATTTTGAGCGAAGAGGTTCACACACACACACACACACACACACACACACACACACACACACACACGGCTCCCTTTCACGCGAACATTAGTAGGCGTCCTCAACAATCGCCTGAAACTGACCTTGGCTGATAAGGTGCTCCAACGGGATTTCGCTCACCGACCACTTGCCGAATCCAAAATGTACAGGGGCGTCTAAGTGGGTTGACAAGTGTTCAGATGTGCAGAATTCATTGTATTCATACCTGCAAGGCAAAAGAAGAAACATTCATACCTTTGTCTGTTTTAACCTTAAATACTACAATGGTTACAACGAAGGCGTTCTGACCTGTCGATTTGGTGTATACAGTTGACTCCCCATTAGTAATTTTGTCAAGATCACCTCTTACATGATAATTAGTTTATAATTTGCTTATTACTGGGTCTACGAAGGCAAATTATATTCCTAGCACAGTATCATATTAGCCATATCTGTGTAGAAAAAAATAACTTCGGTATATGTAGTATGTACACTATACTACTACTACAATTACGGTATTGCATAGTTTCATTTCCAATCCAATTCCTGTGATGTTCTGACAAACTTGAGAAAATGTGTAAATGGGTTTGATGAGCTGATAGAGTATATTCCGTGGATTCTAGTTTGCATATCTCATAAATAAGTTTATTGGATTATGCAACAGATTGATAACCATTAGGTTATAACATTCATGTCCTTTCATAATATCACACCTGTGTCGCCTGTTGACGTAAATAGCCAAGGTTAATTCAATGCAGATGACTTTTAGTATCAAAACAAAGACAGGGAAGTGTGCGTGTTCATATCGTGAGCAGTGTAATGAAGAAGAAGAAAAATGAGTTAATAAGCATTAAATTATGTAAACTTTAAACAAAGAGGTCAACGCGGTTCTATATATAAATGGGAAAGTACGTGGTTTATGCTGGATGATGATGAAAACAAATAAATGTTTGTTGATCATTGGAACATTGATGCATGTCACTGTTTAAGTTTAATTATGGATTGGACACTCGCCAGGCATCCTCTTCATAGATATGTTGACAAAAAGTGAGTCGTAGTATTGAAGCTTATCGACTCTCACCTCTGCTTCACCTGGCATCCCTCCTCGCCTCCCTGCCTCCCTGCCCCTCCCACCTCCTTCTTCTCGCTTCTTTAATTAACGCTTGGCACCACCACCAGTCTGTCGGTTGTTGCTTTGTTACGTGGGGTTTCCCAGACTGCCATGTGCCACACCAAGTCAAGAAAGTAAAGTGATTGACGATTGCACTTGTCATCCTTGCTCATATCTTGACATAATGATCTGCCCAAACAACTAGCTGATTTTTAGATCGCTGAACATATTTTTTTCCTATTTATTCTTATTTTTTCTATTCGAGTTCTGAAATACAAATGAAATAGACAATCCGGCTGAAAACACACACACACACACACACACACGGTCCGCTAGCGTAGTGGTTAGCGCACTCGGCTCACAACCGAGGGGCCAGGGTTCGATCCCCTGGGCGGACGGAGAATATTTGGGCGAGTCTCCTTTCACGTGTAGCCTCTGTTCACCTAGCAGTAAGTAGGTACGGGATGTAAGTCGAGGGGTTGTGACCTTGTTGTCCTGGTGTGTTGTGTGTGAGTGGTCTCGGTCCAACCCAAAGATTGGTCACTATGAGCTCTGAGCTCTTTCCATAGGGGGACGGCCGGCTGTCTCGAGAGAGACCAGCAGCAGACTGTGACAGTGAATACACACACACACACTGCTTGGTAGACTCGATCCAGGTGCAGTTTCACCGATGACCCAGCAGTTACTGTTCTCTTTGAGCAGGAGGATGGGTTGTGTGTTACAGGATAGCGTTGCATCGCGATTCCATCTCCAGGAAAGGAAAGGAGTAGGAAGGAGTAATAATTACATGATAAATAGCGTGTCTTTAATGATACAAGGTTCCAACTGTTGACTTAACACCAAGTAGGAAGTTCGTCAAAATACACACATGCCCTGCTACCTAAAAACAATAATATATCCATAACTTGACCACGAAAGCGAGCGGAAAAAATCAATGACTTACTAAACATCACCAGCTGCATAAGTTTACCCGATATATGAAGTTTTGTAACACCATTATTTGGAGGGTAAGGCTTATAGAAGTTTAATCAGGTTAAAGTCAGTTTTAATATATATATATATATATATATATATATATATATATATATATATATATATATATATATATATTGTTACGGTCACACCGTAACGGACACGGTTCTTATGCCCTAGTGCCGGGTGTCCACTTATGAACAACCCAGTCACAACCACGTTACGGGCGTGTACGAACTGTAGTGCTGATGTTTATACGTCCTTTTAACCCACCAAAGGACAAGGAAAGTCGACTATCCCGTAGGACTAGTCACTCCGAGGGCCACACGCCGGTGGCTGGACAATAGGCTTTAAACAAGAAGTGCCTGGTTAAGGAACCTATGCACTCTTAGCCCCCAAACACAACACCTACAGCCACCCCGTTAACGTTAAGAGGTCGCCAGTTCTTTTAACCCTCCAAAGAACAAGGAATCTCCCAGTAGTAACCACCTTCTCCTCCTTACATTCTAAAGAGACTTACAGTGAGCACAAGATTACAGTGCCTAGACAAGGAGCTATCGCTCCAACCAGAATACCGCCCACAAGGTGTCTTTCCACCCACTTCTGGTTGAATAATAACTCCTCTCGACTCCAATAACACCCTGCAAAGTAGCCTCCCACGAGGGGACTCCGTACAGTGCGTTATTTGAGTCGTAATTAATCAACACTGAGACGGGATTACTCCTCGTCTGTGTTCTCAAACAAGAGGCCCCTGATGACAGGCTCTCTCACAATGAGGACAACGAAGACAACGCCGAAAAAGCAAACAACGCCGACAAAGCGGACAACGCCGACAAAACGCAGACAACGCCGAAACTACTTCCCCGAGACTGAACAGTCTGACAAAATTCTAGGTGGAGTTCACCGCTAGTTAGGTGGTAATGATACTGTCACCACACTCGTCTCTGTGCTCTGGCTTGTAACCGTTTCCTCTACAGACAGGGCCCTGCTGTCTAGCTACACAAATATACCCCTTATCTAATAAGCCAAACAGATAACCCACTCCCTTAAATATGAGGAGGTTACAGGCAAAATAATGCCAATTAGTGGGGAGCTCAGAGCGCGAGGTATTCTTGGTGATGACTAGCGACTAACTGCCTCTCTCACGGCATCTCAGCTCCCAGCTGCCCAGGCAGAGATGCCAAATCGCACCACCGGAGCGCCGTTTCTCACACACCGCGCTGCATCGACAAACATAGCCTAATAATTTCTCTTTCACAAAATCACCACAGGCCACAGAGACGACGCAGAACAACAACAAACATACGAGAGGATGCAGAAAGGAATTGTCTACAAGATAAGATACCTTGCAACACAAAGAAGAAAGAGGGAAAGTCAGGAAAATTAGGAGAATGAGAAGACCCGAAATTCAAGTAAAAGCCTAACCAAAACTCGCTGGCAACTCTCTCTCTCTCACTCTCCCGCCACGCCTGGCTACGTGACCTTGAGACACACATCCCGCGCACATGGAAAGCACACACCCTCCACAACACCGTTCATGCCTCTCCAGTCGACACTAATATCACTGGCCGAGCCCGCACAGAGTGTCATAGCCTCAGCCTGGCCTTCCTCCTTACCCGCCTAACATTCTTCCTTCTCGCTCTCAGGGAATCTTCATTCCTCTGTGGGGCTTGACTCCCATCTTCACTAGACGATGTTATGGTGACGGGCGGGGCCCGCAACAATATATATATATATATATATATATATATATATATATATATATATATATATATATATATATATATATATATATGTATGTAATGATTGCATATATATATATATATATATATATATATATATATATATATATATATATATATATGTATGTAATGATTGCATTGAATACATGATACTTTCCGTGAGACCTTACTATCTACCAAGGGAATTTAATAAGATTTTTATAATAGTTGTTTATATTCCTCCAAACGTTAATATACAAAATGCAGAAAGTTTATTATATGATGCTGTGTGCAAGATTGAAAACATGTCACCCGAAGCTGTTAAATTAATAACAGGTGATTTCAATGGTTCTAAGTTTAAGAATTACGTTCCTCATTATCATCAGTATATTGACTTTGCTACAAGGGAGGAGAAATTATTAGATCATTATTACTGTAACATAAGAAATAGCTACAAAGCAAACAAATTGGAGCTCCTTGGTTTGTCAGACCATGCTATGTGCCTCTTAACACCTATATATAGACAAAAATTGAAAACTTGTAAGCCTGTCATTAAGAAAATATATGAGTGGGATGGCAGAGTGAGTGATACTCTTAGGGGCTGTATGGAAATGACAGAATGGGATATACTGTATGATGAAAATGTTAGTATTGATGAAAATGTGGATGTCTTAAATTGTTACTTATCTTTTTGTGTGGAAAACATTTTGCCTGTCAAAAGTGTTAGGTGCTACCCTAACAATAAGCCCTGGTTTACAAAAGAGTTGAAAAAATTGCTACACGAGAAAAGACTATCTGTGGTTCGAAATGATCGAGTAAATCTAAAAATCATTCAGAAGAAAGTTGATGATACAATTAGGTTGGAAAAAGAAAATTACAAGAAAAAAATGGAAAATTGGTTTAAGAAAGATACAAAGGCTGCTTGGCAAGGTTTGCGCAACATCACTGGGATGACAAAGAAATCAGTGTCTTCAGATATAACGAATATAAAAGATTATTGCAATGAATTAAATAAGTTTTATTGTAGATTTGATGTCCAAGATTATTCTGTAGAACAGAACAGCCTTTCTGAGCTTCTATGTAACAAGGACTATGAGAAATTTACTGTAACGCATGAGGATGTACTAGAAAGTTTGAAGAGAGTTAAGAACAATAAAGCGTCAGGGCCTGACAGAGTAAGTGCTAAGGTTGTAAACACTTGTAAATATGAGTTGGCTCCAATTTTATGTAGGATTTTCCAGAGTTCTCTGGATAAATCTTATATACCTAAATTGTGGAAGACATCTGAAATTATTCCTGTTCCAAAACATCAAACACCTAAAGGTTATAATGATTACAGACCTGTAGCTTTGACATGTATATTTATGAAATGTTTAGAAAGCGTTGTTAAAAAATTCTTGTATTTTGAAGTGAAAGATCAAATGGATGTATACCAATTTGCCTATAAGAAGGATAGGTGCGTGGAAGATGCTACACTATCTATTATAAATTATATACTTAAAATTTTGGAAAATGTAAACAATAAATCCAGTAAGCACTTTGCTAAGGTATTGTTCGTTGACTTTTCAAGCGCTTTCAACACCATACAGCCTCACATGCTAATGGAAAAACTCATAGGTCTTAACGTGAACCCATCACTTGTTCTGTGGATACGTGAGTTTTTGGTAGGAAGAGTGCAATATGTAAAACTTAAAGAACAAACCTCTGACTTAATTGTAACAAATACAGGTGCGCCTCAGGGTTGCGTTTTGTCACCCCTATTGTTTTCATTATACACAAATGACTGTAGTAAGATATTCAAATATGCAGATGACACTGTCATAGTTTCTCTTTGTGTAAATAACAATTTTATGTATAGACGAGAAGTTAACAATTTCAGTACATGGTGTAAGGATACTTTTTTAGAACTTAATGTTAAGAAAGCTAAGGAAATGATTATTGACTTTAGTAAGACTCCTGTACAACATGAACCTTTGATTATTAATGACGGAACTGTTGAAATAGTAGAAGAATACAAATATTTAGGAACGATTATAGACAACAAACTTAATTTTTCCTCTCACATAGATAGTATATATAAGAAAGTAAATTCAAGGATGTTTTTTGTTAGAAAACTTTGTAATTTAAATGTAAGTGATAAAATAATGGATCTGTTTTACAGTAGTATACTACAGTCAGTATTTTAATTTGCTATATGTTGCTGGTACGGGAACAGTACTTTGGAATCTAAAAGTAAAATAAGCAAGGTGATAAAGAAATGTAGCCGATTAAATGTCAAAAATACAAAATCATTGTTAGAAATATATAAACGAGCGGTTACTCAGAGGAGCAATGTTATAATAAATGATCCCAGTCACCCATTGCACTCATGTTATGAAATGTTACCATCTGGCAGAAGGTGGAGATCTGTGCAGCGCCGAACTTCTCGGTATAGAGAGTCATATATTCCATCAAGTATCAAGATATTGAATAGTACTTAACTGTCCAAAAGAAGGTGGCACACAGGAATATCAGCAATGTATGTTTTAATGTATATTTTATGTATTATATGATTAGGAATTGTATAGATGACAGTGTTAATAATTGTTAAACTTATATATTTCTCTTTTATATGTACTTTGGCAAGCACAAGACAAATTCTCTGTAAGAGCAATAAAGTATTATTATTATTATTATTATTATTATTATTATTATTATTATTATTATTATTATATACATATATATATATATATATATATATATATATATATATATATATATATATATATATATATATATATACACATATATATATATATATATATATATATATATATATATATATATATATATATATATACACACACACATATATATATATATATATATATATATATATATATATATATATATATATATATATATATATATATATACATATATATATATATATATATATATATATATATATATATATATATATATATATATATATATATATATATATACATATATATATATATATATATATATATATATATATATATATATATATATATATATATATATATATATACACATGTATTCAACAAATAATGCCACACCTTAACATTGAATTTTGGCGCATGCGCGGAATCGATGTCGCCACTTTTGCATGGTCGTCACTTTTGCATGCCATTGACTACCACGTACTAACCAACGACGTCGTCGTCGTTGTTTATCGTGACGAGAAGTCAACATTCAACAACCTAACCAACGACTAAGAGGACTCCTCTATATATCTATACCCCTGATCTGTTCAAGATTCTGACCTGGAAACTGCCTTGTGTTCGTTGGGCGATGACAGAATGATTGATGAAAATAATAATAGTGGGAGGCCAGTAGGGCAGTTGTTGCCCAACGCTCGCAACCTTGAGGAAGGGTTGAGCTCTGCGCCTTGCATTTTCTGATGGATTTAGCACGCCAACGACACTCGAAATTATCAGCTTCCTACCTATTGTACAATAAAAAGCTCACAAAATAAGCAAGAGAGGAATTGCTAATTTTAAGAAACATCATAATTTAGATGCGTTGATAAAAGTATCCCGACTATTGGGAAAGCGCGAATTAAGCTGGTGGGAGTGCCTATAATTACAGTGTTTATGTTTTAGAATTCTATTTGTGTTTCCTGCCTTAATTGATAATGACATGATAAATAGCGTGTCTTTAATGATACAAGTTCCAACTGTTGACTTAACACCAAGTGGGAAGTTTGTCAAAATACACGTTGTATTATATATATATATATTATATATATATATATATATATATATATATATATATATATATATATATATATACATATATATATATATATATATATATATATATATATATATATATATATATATATATATATATATACATATGTATTCAACAAATAATGCCACACCTTAACAACACTCACCAGTTTCCAGCGTCTGAATAGCCTTTGAACTGCGTTTTTATAGTGAAGGGTTCGTTAGTCACCCATCGCGTTGAGTTTTCGTTCACCTCGTATCCTAAATCAATGTTCATCATACTGGAACACTCAGCTACAGTCACTGCTAACACCAGTAATAACACCACCGTGCTCAACATTGTCCTATACGAATGGATGTTAGCGGCACGGATGGCTACCACGTACTAACCTTGGAGGAAGTATAACGAGAGAGGCCATGACGTCACACGAGTGAAACCACTTCAGTAATTCCAATAAACTTTTTTGGTTTAAAAAAAGTATATTTTCCTAAAGTTATGAGATCTTTATAGGTAAAGAATATATATCTTGCCATGTCTTTTTTGTCTATCGGGCGAGAGTCACATGCATGAAGAGACTGTTGTGTTTGTAAACACTGATACAGTGGATGACTCGAGATTGGTTGCTGTGTTTTGTAAAGAGTGTTGTGATTGGCTAGCGAGTACGTCAAGCATCGTGACGTCACTCGTGGTGTGACATCTCTGAATCTCTTACTACCGGTTACTAATATTTATTAATTGCAACTCTTTTGCGGATGTCGTAATCAGCCTTAAAGAACTCGGTAACAGCGAGGTAGTAAAGTTAGTTTTAGTTTGTGGCGGCGTTAACTAGCTACTGCCTCCGTTCATGGATCCCCGCCCATGACGAGAAGTCAACACGCAACAGCCCAACCAACGACTGAGAGGACTCCTCTATATATCTACACCCCTGATCTGTTCAAGATTCTGATCTGAAACTGCTTTGTATTCGCTGGACGATAACAGAATGCTTGATCAAAACAATAACAGTGGGAGGCCAGTAGAGCCGTTGTTGCCCATTTTCTGATGGATTTAGCACGCAAACGACACTCGAAATTATCAGCTTCCTGCTTATTGTACAATAAAAAGCTCACAAAATAAGCAAGAGAGGAATTGCTAATTGCTCTCGTGTCCCCAATCTTGAATCTTCAGAATTTTCTACCATCTGGCTAAGACTTCAATGTCACTCTCTAACTAAATTAATCTGTGCTGTATATCTCTCACCTACTTCCTCTGACTATGTAAAATTCTTTGACTATTTGACTTCCAAAGTGGAGCACAACCTATCTCACTTTCCTTATGCTGAGATCTCCATTTTCGGGGATTTCAATGTTCACCACCAGCTTTGGCTTTCATCTTCTTTCACTGACCAACCTGGTGAACAAACCTTCAACTTTGCTATCCTTCATGACCTAGAGCAGCTAGTGCAGTTCCCTACCCGTATCCCTGACCACCTTGGAGACACGCCCAACATTCTTGATCTTTTCCTAACTTCCAACCCTTCAGCTTACATAGAATATGCGTTTTTTTCGCTCATCCTGTCCTTGATATCGTAAATTATCACTTGGTGAAATTATTTTTCCAAAAATTAAATACCCTCCCCCGGAAGCCATTTTTAAATGACCCGCACTGTTGCGTCATAGCCTGACTCGTGCGCCAAAATATGCGGTATCATTCAATACTTGTATCTACGTAGAATTATAATTAAAATAATGTTTTCTTTCATAAATTTCGATATTTGGCATTCATTTCCCGCAGAGCGTAAGTGAGTATCTCCCTCCTGGCTCCACTGATAAAGGGTGCACACCGGGAGCGATGCTACGCTACGCACGGGATGCCGCGGACGAACGCGCGCGATGCTTGCTATGCGAGTATTCACACTGGAAGAGATGCGGCCAAACTATGTTTTCAAAAAAGTGTGTAGCGAGCGGAGAATGTGTCAGCTGCTACGACACCGTGCTTTGATGCATGAGTTGACTGACTAGAGTGTGTGTGTGTGTGTGTGTGCTTATATTTGCCTGGCGATCACAGGTGAGGTGAGGCCAAGGAGTTAATCTCTAGCCCAGCTGTGGTCTCTAGGGAAGAAGCAATTATAGGCTCAGCCCCTGGGTGTGATGGTATGCAAGAATGTAGGAGTGTCGCTGCTACAAGTGTCACGCCATTCAGTGACTGCAGCCATGGGAGACGGTACTGTGTGGTTTATCGAGGAGGAGATGGAGGAGGAGGAGGAAGATGAACTATTACTGCTAATTATAGCACTGAATAATAACAGACAAAGGAAATGGGTACATGAAATGAATTTGGCAAGGGCGAAATATGGTGAATATCATCATCTTATGGAAATGTTAGAAGACGATGAAGAAAAATTCCAACAATACTTCAGATTATCGCCCGCTCAGTTCAATAAAACACTCGCACTTATTGAACAAGTCATAGTCATGTCATATAAGCATGGGTATTTCCGTACTTCTTCGACTAGTTGCTCCATGGTGACGAGTATAGACTAGATGACCTGCCTCTGTCGTGGCCCGTGATGAACTATCCTTGGAGTAGGGGTGGGGGTGGGGCCACAGGGGATACCAAAAGTACTCGCACGCGCATGCGTGAGCAAAGCTATGTTTTGAAAAAATCGCCGGCCCGGCGACCGATCAAACTATACGCGCAATGTAGCTAGGATAGCGGGCATAGCTTCGCAACCGGTGTGAACGCACATATTGGAAATACACAGAAGCGATTGAAAGCCACGTACCTTCTCGTCCGCGGTATCCCGTGCGTAGCGTAGCATCGCTCCCGGTGTGCACCCGCCTTCTTAAGCCTTGGAGCCAGGGCTGGTACGCTGCACTTTCTTTCGCTACTTTAGCCTTCAGTGAAATACGTCCTTGCAAGATGACGATAAGGAAAGATCAAGGCATGAAACACCTAAGACAATATTCGTGCACTAGACACGTTATATCTAAATGGATGTGAGGAAAATGACTAGTAAAACGTGTTCCCACTGACATTAACTTCCTATTGGCCAGAAAATAACCTTGTGATGAATGCAAAGACGTGATTAGTGTTGTAAAATATTTGCTTTCCGTTTTTGCTGAGAGAGAGAGAGAGAGAGAGAGAGAGAGAGAGAGAGAGAGAGAGAGAGAGAGAGAGAGAGAGAGAGAGAGAGAGAGAGAGAGAGAGAGAGAGAGAGAGAGAGAGAGAGAGAGAGAGAGAGAGAGAGAGAGAGAGAGAGAGAGAGAGAGAGAATGATAATGCATGTTGCAGGAGCTTCTTGACAAGAAACAAATTTATATAAAAAATGACGCATTATACCGTAAACATATATAGACAAAATCGAAGCGGAGTGACCATCATTTACTATATATATAATTTAACACAAGTAATTGTGAATATGCTTCAATATACAGTTAGCGTAGAAATAGTCTTGATAAACATATTCCTTGGTTGTCAGAAAATATAGCTAAGTGCGCCAGAGTGTGTTAAATATATCTTGTTGACATTGATCAGCTGTGAGGCAAAGTAGAGGTAGCCAGTGAGTGTCTCCTATCTGTGGGACGGACCCACTTACTATTACCTCTCTCCTCTAGCCCATACACACCATTAACAAACAACAGAGTGATTCAATCGATAGTTTTAATGATCATAAGATACACAGAAGGAGAGAGAGTTACCATTATACAGCCGTCCCATAAGTAAGAGCTGCTAGTGATACAGAGAAACTCAACAATGGCCTCAGCTTCTGTGCTCAAATGGTTCCCTGAAGCACTCTATTATTCAGCGCTGAACGTGGTAGTGCATCATTATAAGAACATAAGACATGAGTTACGGATATTTCCTCCCTCGGTGCAGTTCGACATTTTATTCAAGGTTTGTGGTTTGGGTTTGGTTTGGTTTGGCCTTGATGTCACCTCACTCACTCATCCTCACTCTAACTTTATTTCACACTGCGCACATCATGCATTTGTTATCCTCCACATGCACATCATCGTAAACATGCACTCATTATCCACATCATGCTATACTCCTCCTCCTTGTGTACTGGTTTTAAAGTTGATCTGTTTATTATTATTAATCGTTTTGATATTCTGAACTCAAAATGGTAACTCGAAATTTATAATGCATATATAAAAATAAATGGTAAATCTGTACAACTACTGCTCGGACGATATGTAAATATGAAGTGGTACATACTATAAATATAGTGTACTCAACACATCTGTGAAGGTTTCAGACGGTGCTCATCATTATTTACCTGGTAAAGCGTCTTTGAAGTTATGTTAATTATGTTAAGTTAGGTTATGGTTAGATTAGGTTAGGTTAGGTTTGGTTAGGTATGGTTTGGTTTGGTTACATAAGCATTTTATATTTTATTACCCAAAAGTTAAGCACTTCACCGTAGATTATTTTTTCGGATTGCCATACATGGCCTATATTTGATTATAATGACGAGCACCGCCTGAAACCTTCACAAATGTGTTGAGTAAACTATGTATACTATGTACCACTTCATATTTATATCCATATCGTCCGAGCAATAGTTATGCAGATTTACCAAATAAATTTACAGTGGAATATATAGTCCATTATTTAGGGTGTAGAAAACAATGGATTTGTCAAAAATATCACCAATGGAGGGGAATGCAGTAAAAAATTTTCCCAGGTATTATATTTTCTTGCTTATTCATACTGATAAAGGTTTGCAAATAAATATTATGCACTTGGGATGATTACCAATGTAGCTACATGTATTTACTATAACTTTTGGAGATGTCATGGGTCTATGAATTCTAGTTATTTTAAAGTTTTACCAAATTATTGTGGTTATGAAACACTGGTAAGGTTATGATCATACAATAATATTTTAATCAAATGCACAAAACTTGCCTCTCTATCACTACTTAATGTCTTGTTGGAATGGTTTTGCAGGTGACTAAAGATGATATATGAAAGCGAGATTAAAAGTACCACTAAATGTTGTTCAATCTGTCACGATACTTTTTTTATCAACTTCTGTTTTGTATAGTATTTTATTGTGTGTGTGTGTGTGTGTGTGTGTGTGTATTTTTACCTAGTTGTATTTACCTAGTTGTGGTTTACGGGAGGGGAGTAATCTCATGGTATCCCGTCTCTGTATCCCTTATTTAGTGTGTGTGTGTGTGTGTGTGTGTGTGTGTGTGTGTGTGTGTGTGTGTGTGTGTGTTCTTACCTAATTGCATTTTTACGGAATTGTGTGAAGCTCGTAGTGTCTAGTCTTTTGATATATATTTTTGTCGTATCTTTCTTTAATCTAAATAAATAAATGCTTTTGACTCGCATGAATTCTTTGGTTGATATATTGTACTCCTATCTTTCATTGATCTTTTTTTTTATATAACTTGTTGCTGTGTCCTCTTGAATATGATTTTCTAGTTACTATATATGTATTAATTAATCTGTGTGTTTGTGTTTGTGCTGAGAGAGAGAAAAAGAAGTTTATAATGTCAGCACCTGGTGTTTTATATAGCTAGTAGATATTTAATGAGAGTCTTCTACAGGTGTTCAAGAATGGATGTCTGGCAGAAGTTCGGACTGAGCTGAGTGACCTAGATGTGATCACACGCATGTTAAAAGTAGGGGACAAGAGGCACCTGCTACATCACTGCTTCCAGGTGAGGCCTACAAGGAGGGAGAATGTATAGACAAACCCATTATCATCTTGGGTGCCCTGCTTCCATCTAAGGCCCGCAGGGAACCCTCAAAAGTGATGCCTCACCTTTCACATGCAGGCAAACTGTGCTTACAAACATTCAATTCACAAAAATTTGAAATTATGAATAGTGGTTTTTCCCTTTGTCCTGATTACTGAATGCAGAATTTATGTTTATGAATAAGAATCTATTTTCCCTCTAATGTTTGGAAATATTGCATTATTTTTTGTATTTTTTTTTATACAGCTGTAAATTGTATTTCACTGTGTAAAACTGTACAAAATTAAAATAATGTCAAAAACCTTTTTTTGACATTATTTTGACCATTATATACTCTCCTTTCCCCCTCTGTGCCTTGTGTCATTGTAGGAGAGAATACAGAGAAGGGACTTCCTTTGCTCCGTGCCTTATGGTGGTGTTTTATGACCTGCATGGATTATGGTGGTAATATTGTTGCAGCCACACCACAATGCTGTCCATTAATGTACCGCATAGTATTCTATTTTTAAATTACTTTATTGTGCAGTGTGTCTACATTTTCTGACTATGTTAAGGATTTGTTTTATATGATCTGGGTTGTAAAACTAATGAAAATGCCGTACGATAAACGCCGGAGTGAAGATGAGCAGAGGTAATATGAAATGGAATCTGAATACTATTCTGTTTGCAGATGATAATATTTTGCAAAAATTTTAATGGATTTACAAAAATTTTGTAAGGAATTCATTACTGTGTGTGGCAAGACCAAAGGTAAATGTTGGTAGAAAAATGAGTCAGAAATTTTGTTAATATTCTATGTCCATTTGTGCCCAACCATGTTTCATCACTGCTTCTTTCAGGCCTTGATGGACCAGGCGCTTGGGGACCACAGCACCAAAATTTCGTCCGTCATATCACAAGCTTACGTAGACAGGTGTAACCAGGAGGCACTCACTGACAAACAGGTGCGTCACACTCACTAAAACATTCACTTCATGGATGTATCTTCTTAGTTTGGCTATTTTTTCCTGTTTTTTAATTTTTATAGACCAATTCATTGTATTAAATTTGTCTGTTTGCTACATCATTTTTCGGTTTGTATATACCTTAGAAGTTTGGTGCTTTTGTCTACACACACAAAATTCACACACCCACAGTTGGACTGTTGGCTTTTTGGTCCTGTGGGGGCTCGTAACCTAAAGGTTGTGAGTTCGATCCTGACTCACAGCAGCTTCTCGGTGAAAGGGGCAGCGCTTTCGTTAACCGTAGCAAAACTATATGGTCTATAGATGCCTAGATCAGGGGGATTATTTATTTTTAGTCCTGCAATACCATACTCACATACAGGAGGGCAAGGTCACTGCTGCTTGGTAACAGCTCCTCCACCTTCATCCACACCAGGTCCATAATAATGAGTGTTGTCAGGAAGTCCCCGTGGAAAATTGGCTTTCATAGTGTAATGAACATCTTTGGTACAAGTTATATGGCATTGTTTGTGTATGTGAAGAATGGTTAGAATTTGTTTTTTCAAGATACTGCTAAGTATCTTATTAACATCATCAGTTTCAACATTTCTTTCTTGAATACCATTATAAATAATATTTTTTATCAAATGTCTGTTGGATGGAAACTTGATTGTGATGACCTGTGATGGCCATTTGATTAATTGATTAATATAGTATTCATATATTTATTTATTTATTTATTTATTCATTTATCCATGTATTTGTACCAGCGAGATGGCTTGGTGCTGCATGGCTTGGCTGTATCTGCCTTCCTGGCTGAGGCTGGCTGGCTTCCTGATGCTGAGATCATCTTGACATCCTGCCAGAGCCTCCTTGCAGACTCCTCAGACCCTGTACAGAAGACCCGTGCCTTGGAGTGTTGCCATAGGTACACTTTATTCATGTTGGGTTATACCATTGGAAATTTGTGATGTTTTTTTAGTTTGTGTTTAATGAGTTTTTTTTTCACACTGTGCACTACTATTACAATCACTACAATCACCAAAATATTTACTAGACATTTTTTCTTTGTTACCAGAAGTATTCTTACCAATGACTATATATTTATTAATGTGTTTCCTAAGTTTAATTTTTTTTATCATTCTATCCATTCTATACATCACACATGACTTCCAGATTGCTACACGTCCAGAATGGCTACTGTCGGTTTGAGGAGGCAGAGCGCACCTACAACCAGGCGATGGTGCTGGTGAAGCAACTCCAGGGGATGAGTGCTTCCCCCAACCTGGCCTCACTCTACTCCGAGTTCTCAACCCTCTACATGTTGCGTTCAAACTATGCAGAGGTGAGTGAAGGCTTTTACATTCACGGCTGGTCATTGCACATCACTCCCTATTATTATTATTATTATTATTGTTATTATTGTCATTGTTATTATTATTATTATTATTACATCTCACTCACCAGAACAAGTGCCGTAATTATTGTCCTTGTCACCGCTGCTTTTGCAAGAAATTTAAGTTCCATCTACCAGTTTTATATATCTTAATAATAATTTATTATTTACATGTGTTGTACCAGGTATACTTATTGTGTTTTCATAAGCATTATTGATTTTATACATTTAACGGAGTGTATAGATGTTATTAGTTTATCATTTTGCATTACTTACAGGCTTACAGCTGGAGTGTGAAGGCATTGCAGTCACTTGTGGCCAACTTCCCCAAGCCTCCGTTGATTGATGTTCTGAGGCAGTCGGCCAAAGCGTGCGTGCTTAAACGAGAGTTCAAGAAGGCCAGACTACTCATCCGGCAGGTGTGTTACCATGGTGGAGTCATGTAGGAATGAGGGTATATGATGTACACTCACTAATGTTTAAAGGATTCATAAGATTGTCAGGAATATAATGTTTCTGATGATTCAATGATGATAATTTGTTGGGTGACACACTAAGTCAGGGTTGCTTTAGCTTGAGCCATAAGTTAGGCCCCAAAACACACGTTGGTATGTTTTTTTGCAATAGAAAGAGTAGTGAGTCCATTATTTGACCAGTAAGAGATGATTAATGAGTGTATGGTTTCAGGCGGTGGTGATTGCCAGTGAAGTGTTTGGGGACCAGCACCCTAAGTATGCGGACACCCTCATCGACTATGGCTTCTACCTCCTCAGTGTGGATGCCATCAGCCAGGGTGTCCAGGTGTACCAGGTAAGTCTGTGGCAGGTTGGCATATTTCAAAGATGCAAAGTTTTCTAAAAATGCCATCTTCACCTATTGAGGACTGTCCTTTTTCATATAAGATTGTGTGGTTATGTTTATGTTAGTGATGAAGTTGAAGTGAATCTTGAGTTGGTAACATGGTGAGTGTGGTGTTGATGGTAATGGGAATGTGGTGTTGTTTCAGACTGCCCTGGATGTACGCCAGAGTGTGTTTGGCGGCATCAACCTGCATGTGGCCGTGGCTCATGAGGATCTTGCATATGCCTCCTATGTGCACAACTATGCCCTTGGGAAGTTCGATCATGCCAGGTAGGTGCAGCACAGCCTCTTATCCCACCAACACCTTGTTAATGGGGACTTAGTGTACGGGAAAGGTATGCAACACAACATTATGGTCTCCCTTAAGTCTGTAAAGAATTTGTTTTTTTTCTGCCCAATAGATAGTGCTTATTATCTGCAATTACTTTTAGCATTGGGTCTATAATCCTAAAGATGGGTTTGGAAAAGAATACTAGTGTATATATTGATGTATATGTGTATCTTTATCAGGACTCATGCAGAGAAAGCTATTGAGTTAATGCTGCGACTCCTGCCTGAGGACCACCTCCTCCTCTCCTCTAGTAAAAGAGTGAAGGCACTTATCCTGGAGGAGATGGCCATTGACAACCCCAACAAGGATGTGGGTGAGTACCAACCTTATTTTACTCTCATACAGGATAGATAGATAATGAATCCACTTTCCAACTGAAGGTATTATTTCATTGATATGACTTTCCTGTTGACATCCGTAGAACAATACTTCATTATCAAATGAGAAAAAGTGGTTTGTACATAAGTAATGAATAATTGAAGCTTGAGAATGGGTAGTGATCAACACATAGTTAGTTGTTATTGTTAGTGTTGATGACTTGCATTATTCCTCATATTTCAATACCTTAATGAAAATGATCTCTTGTTTACTCACTACAGAGAAGCAGTTTTTGGAGGAGGCTCATTCATTGCACAAGGAAGCACTCGCCATGGCCATGAGAGCTTTTGGAGAGATGAATGTGCAGACAGCTAAGCATTATGGCAATCTGGGGCGTCTATATCAGTCCATGAAGGTGTTTGAGGTAGTGATGCTGTTACTTCTGTTGTAAGGCCTATCAGTAGTCACACCTCACTATCTCTATCACATTGATTAGCCTTGCCACATTACGTATTATTCCTGCATTCTAAGATATTGATTGGAAACCTCTTTAGGATAGAGCTGATTATTCAAGGATAATTTATTCTTTAGTTTATTTAGTTATTGTGTGTAGCATGTTTTTAAAGTGAAGGTGGACATATGTAGTCAGGAAATGTATGATATTTCAGATTGAAACTGTCACTTAGGTAGAAAAGTAAACATTTGAAACATGATACCCAAGAAGGAATAACATTCATACTTAGAGAAAGTTCATAAAAAGTTACTTGAAGGAAAATTTTTAGTGTTGAATTTAATGTAACTTAATGCTTCTTGACAGCGGGCTGAAGAGATGCACTTAAAAGCCATAACTATAAAGGAACAATTGCTGGGACCTGAGGACTATGAAGTGGCTCTGTCAGTGGGCCATTTGGCTTCCCTCTACAACTATGACATGATGAAGTTTGACAATGCAGAACAACTGTACCTGCGATCTATCTCCATCGGTATGTCAGCCTTGTAACTCATTGTAGATTGTTAAGTGATGCAATGTTAGTATCATAATTATTATAGAAAATCTCTCACTAGTATAATAGTATAAGTCCATATGAAAAATAACCTTTGAATAATAGTTGCAGCCTCCTGTGTCTTCTTAAACTATCATTTTCTTGCATGATGAATATTAGCTGATGTAATGCATGCTGATTTGAAGGATGCAGGACTTCATTTCTATAAGTATGAAATATATTTAATTATTGCTCATGGTAATATCTTTTGATCTACGTCGTAGGTAAGAAGCTGTTTGGTGATGGTTATTCTGGGTTGGAGTATGACTATCGAGGTCTGCTGCGTGTGTACAGCATCCAAACCAACATGGAGAAGTGTTTCAAATACCAAAATATTCTAACGTACTGGAAGATACTCCGGGATGAGGCTCAGGAAACCCAGACATCACCTTTCACCGAGTTGACAGAACCACTCAGAGTCACAGACACTCTCCAACAGTTCATGGCTATGTCATGAGGTTCTCATTGACTTATTTTTCTGCCCATTCATAATACTCTAAATAGGGGCTCAGTATGCTCTTACCACTCAGGGGGAGAAGAGTCTAGATCCAATATTGACTGTAGATCATATTGCTTCAAGTTTTGTTTTTTGTGGTAATGTGAGAAGCAGACCATTTTGTGGCATGCAGCCGGCAGCAGTGTGGCCATGAAGCACCTTAAGCAGAACAGAGGCTGGCGAGGCAAGCACAGGTGACAGGTGTTGGCCAATCACTGTGTCAAGATAATCATACATTACAGGAGTGTTTTTTACAAGAAAATTTAACACATGAAAGGATCACAGATAGGCAGAGTTTTATTCCTATGGCAATATATATGTATGTATGTATATATATATATATATATATATATATATATATATATATATATATATATATATAATATATATATATATATATATATATATATATATATATATATATATATATATATATATATATATATATATATATATATATATATATATATATATAATAATAATAATAATAATAATAATAATAACAATAACAAAAGTAAAGTAAAATTTTTTAAAATCAATTAATGGTCAGTTAGAAGCTTGTTAGACAAGATGTTTTTTATGATAATAAGATACATTATTTGTCAAGGTGTCACTAATAGCAGTCATTCATAGGAAGTTATGAACAAAAGTAGCTTTTATTTTATCGTGCAGATGTTTTATGTTTGATTTTTTCCATCCCTGTGAACCACCTCATGAACCAAGTCTCCAGAGTGTAGGATAAGACTATTCTCATGTGTTTTATCCTTAACAAGTCAATCATTTAGGTCTATATTAGTTACTGTTATGCACCAGCTGCCTGTGTGGCTTAGGACATTCTTATACTGACAATAGATGCTAG
>JAXIVD010003968.1:0-2500 GCA_036785275.1 Cancer borealis
GATAGATTTGGTAGAGGGACAGTAGGCAGGCAAGCATAATGAAAAGGAGTATAGGAAATAAAAGAAAACAGATAGATAGGTAGACAGGCAGATGTGTGTGTGTGTGTGTGTGTGTGTGTGTGTGTGTGTGTGTGTGTGTGTGTGTGTGTGTGTGTGTGTGTGTGTGTGTGTGTAGTGACAATGACGTGTATGCGTAAGAGGTGAGTAAACAAGGACATATGTTTCTTCCTCCTCTTCCTCTTCCTCCTCCTCCTTTTCCATTTTCCAGGTTTGTGCATTACCACTGCGGCAGCCCTGTCTTCCTCCTCTCTCTTCTTATTCTCCTCCTCCTCTCTCTCCTCTCTCTTCTTATCCTCCTCCTCCTCCTCATCTTCTATCCTTCTCCTCCTCTTCTATCCTACTCCTCCTCCTCCTCTATTTCACTGGCCTTATCTGCAGCAAACAACACACATAAAATAAATATAAAGCCCAATCATTCTCTTCTCTTCCTCCGCCACAACAATTACACAATAAAGCCCGGGAGAGTAAAGCCATACATCTGCGCTGCCTCTAATTACCTGTCAACCCAACCTGCAAGGAGACACAGAATGCAATGATGCCGTTGTTGTTGTTGTTGTTGTTGGTGGTGGTGGTGGTGGTGGTGGTGGTGGCAAAAAAAAAACTCTACGGGTCCTGCCCTTCATTACCCTTGACAACTATAGTCTCTTAGGCGCCACCACCCACAGGAAGGAAGGAAAGAGCAGGAAGAGGATGATGATGATGATGATGATGATGATGATGATGATGATGATGATGATGATGATGATGATGATGATGATGATAATAATAGTGATATTGATAATTTAATGATAATCATAATCATAAAATAATAAAAATAATTATAATAATAATAATAATAATAATAATAGTAATAATAATAAGATAATTTATGTCTAAAGAAACACCAGAGGTGGCTTCATGCATTTTACTTATTACAGGTGCAAGTTACAGAGTACAGGAAGTAATGTAACCAGGAAAGCGACCACGGTTAGACTGGCTTCCCAGCACCTAGTGGTGGCTCACCACCACTCTGGTTCATACCACTCTGCTGATGCTAAACTACCGCTCCCTCGTTTGGGTATTCCAGTTGCTATGATCGGTCATCAGCTCCCCTCCCCTTTCCGCGCCGATACGGACAGCTGGATTGCAGGATTGCAAGGCTGCGGTCATCAGTTATGTTTCCCGACCTTTCTCTCAAGTGATAAAGAACACACACACACACACACACACACACACACACACACACACACACACACACACACACACACACACACACACACACACACACACTTGGCTGCGTTCATCACACTATACACTCACTTATCTCCTTCGCCTCGGCCAAAACGATTTAAGAATTCTCTCTTTCAAACAGGAGTCAGCGGCCTTTAACCTTAACGTACACACACCTTCACTAAACACAGATACAAATACACAAGCCAGCAATTCATCGCCACTGCTGCTTTCCTAATTGTTTAATAGGCTAATTTCATTACATTCTCTCTCTCTCTCTCTCTCTCTCTCTCTCTCTCTCTCTCTCTCTCTCTCTCTCTCTCTCTCTCTCTCTCTCTCTCTCTCTCTCTCTCTCTCTCTCTCTCACACTATCACCACACCCTACCCTTCCCTCTCCTTATCCTTCATATTCACCACCATCCTTTCTCCCACCCCGTCCTACCCTATACCCACTACCACCACCACCGTATCACCACCACCACCACCACCACCATTACCACCACCACATATAATAACTCCAGTGTGTTTTTTCTTAACGTGACGTGCAGCAAACACAAGGGAATGAAACAATAAAGTTGGCTGCACTTCACTTCACTTCTGGCGTCAAAACACACAAGTAAACGCTGTCAAGTAAACCAACAAAGTGAAAAACGAAGGAGGGAGATATAATAAAATAAATTTAACTGTTTAAGACAAGACGGACGTTGGTGTCAAAAGTCTACGAGGAACACACACCAGGTTTCGCTTCCTCAGTTGTGTGGATGATGACAGTAGTAATAGTAGTAGTAGTAGTGGTGATGGTGGCGGTAGCAGTAGTGACTTTACATATAAGAATTGATTACTGCAGTGGTCATTGGTGGTGGTAGTGGTGGTGGTGGTGGTACAAGTGGTGTTCCCTTTATTGCCTCCCATCTGACAACTTCACCCTTGTATCCTCGCTCCTTCCTCCGTCCCCCCTTAGCATACATCACTCAGCATCGCCTGGCAGAGACTGACCTCTCGGCCTCATAAAAGCAAGCAATCAGCGAGGGAACAATGGCGGGGTGAGGCGGGAGTCCGGCGGTTCGTAGTGATGCTTGATTTATTGCCCACTGTCGTGCTGCGTGCCCCATGATGGGTAGCCTTGCCTACTGCTCCTCTCCCCTCTTTGCCCCCTGTCCCCCCCTCCTTGCCCCTACCAGCCACCCACCTCACTTCATTCCCCTCAGTCCATCCCGTCCCAGCAGAGATA
>JAXIVD010003968.1:17500-30000 GCA_036785275.1 Cancer borealis
TACACAAAATATATCAAGGTTCATGTAATCAGTGAGTTAGGAAAAGATTAACTACACTGAATTAGCGTTTGGTAGTGGTCATTAATGTCATTTTAATAGTTTATCATCATGTGTTAGCTATCTGTTTAAGGATGGGGTATAGGCAGTGCGCATGTTGCTTTGAGAGAAAGAAAACGAGAGATGGAGTTGTATTTCTTTGAGTTTAAAGGACCACACACAGATTAGCTCCCTTGCACTCACTTCATTCAAGACGTCTCTCTCACGCAGTATATAAGTGGTCGTTGAAATAGTCTGAGGCATCTTAAATATAACACTACTTGCCAATGGTAAGTAAAACAGATATCGTCGTGGCTGTTTACATTCTCTTCCTCGCTCAAATATCTTACTCCATCAAGCTAAATTATCTCACTCGCTCTATTTATTTACTCTTCAGTTTAAGCATACTGTACCTACTGTAATGATGATGATGATGATGATGATGATGATGATGATGACGACGGTGGTTAATAGTAATAGTAGTAATAGTAGTAGTAGTAGTAGTAGTAGTAGTAGTAGTAGTAGTAGTAATACAGACAAAGAAGGTGAATTTATTTCCATATACCCACACCTCTTTTTGTTTCATATAGTATATTCCTCCTAATCATAACAGTTATCAAGTAACATTAATCCCACCTTCCTTGAGTACCTTTCTACCCGATCTTGCATCCACCAACTCACTAACCTTTCAACCCCACAACCTTAACCACCCACAACAACCCATCACCCATCACCTCATCCTTCACCCCACTAACTACAACCATCACTACAACTCCCTTCCCTCACTCCTCCAATCCTACAAGCCACTCCAACTTCATCCAGACCAAACCACCCTGTGTCAAGCCTCTTTCCATATCCCCCTTGCATCCCTACGCCCCCTCTACCCCCTACCAGGCACTCAGACATGGCACTCATCCGCTCCCTGCACTGAGGGCCAACTACCTCACGTGCTTCGTTTGTTGTTGCCAATACGCAGATATTTAGTGGCACTGATGGTGGTGGTGGGTGTAAATGTGATGCAGTGTAATATATATAGTAATGGTTGTAGTAGTAGTAGTAGTAGTAGTAGTAGTAGTAGTAGTAGTAGTAGTAGTAGTAGTAGTAGTAGTAATAGTAGTAGTAGTAATAGTAAGGGTAATGGTAGTGGTAATGTTTACAAGAGAGATGAAAGAAGTCATTAGAAAGCTAAACTAATCAGATAAAATGGAAATACATTAAGTGCATGTGCTTAGGAGTTACATAACCGAGAGAAATTATATAATCATCACTATCTTATGCAATTCCTAACACGATGAGTGTTGGCAATGTATTGGTAGAGTTATTTCTTCGAACCATGATATTCTTCTCTAAGTATGTATTATTAATATCACCTGATTTCACTAAAATGTTTTCCTTATTACACACTCGTACTCTGCCTAAAATCGTTATGGATGTCATCATAGACTGACTATTCGGTGTGAAACGGGTATTCTTTTAGTTTTTTCGCACCATAAAAGTACCTAACCATATTTCAAAGAAAAAAACCATGACTACCTATGAGAAATTAATAACTGTACCGTATATACAGAGCTCCGTTCAGTACCGCACCGTACCGTACCGTACCGCCAGCCTTTAATATAGATGAGACCCGAGGCGTTGGAGAGGTCTGGTGAGCATACAGTTCCACATCACGAGTTAAAAATAACCACCAAATTAAGGCTGACACGAACATTTCAAGGCCGTCTGAGCATGTTTATTCCGGCAAGTGAGATCCTTGATTAAACATGACAGGAGTTAGAAAAATATATATAATAATAATAATAATGCTTCACGCAGATTAAAGTAGAGATAAAAGAACGTGAAGCGCAAGTGTGAAAGCAGAGAGGCATGCACTATACTGTTACATTACCGGTACAGTGACGAGAAGAGAAGAGAAGTAGCAAGTGGATAGAAACTGGGGACTAAGCGATGATTTATGTGCTTCTCTATGCATCGCTTGTCCTCGTCTTTTTGAGTGTGTAGTGGGTATACCAAGCTGGACTCATCCTCTTCTATATACACGCAATGCTTCCCTAGTTTACTTACCGAGCTGAACTCCTTACTAGGGACACGTGCCCGGCTCCCATACTGCAAGGTCACGCGCCGAGTATCATTTATGTCGCATATAATTATTATTTATCTATTATTTTGTTTAGGATAGGGGAAGCTTAATGAATATTATGTAATATTTACTCTCTTTATTAGTTTCACACTTACAGACACAGACACAGACACACACACAGACACACACTGTCCGCATGCATCCTTTATAATAATAATAATAATAATAATAATAATAATAATAATAATAATAATAATAATAATAATAATAATAATAATAATAAATACTTTATTGTCATGTAAAAATACACGAAAATTGTTTCATGAGCTCTCAATAAAAGTAATAAAACAATCCCCCTAGCTCCGTCCCTAAAAGGCGCCCTATCTCCCACATCTCCCAGACACAACTGTGGGTGCGACAGTGAAAAAAGAATGTGCCGAAACACGAGGCAGTGCGCGTTTGTTGTCTTTGGTGTGGACGCCACGGGCACCCAGGCAGCCTTGGGCAATGATGGGCCAGCCGCAACCCCGCAGCCCGCTAAACACGCCGCCCTTCATGCACGCACACGCCATGCATCTCTGTACACCTACAATGTCGCCACTCCAACGACAACAACGATGAGACCACCAGGCGGCACATGGTGGGCTTTTGAAAAAGGACTAAAAGTGCGCGCGCGCAGACACACATGAACGCACACACAGACACACACACTAACAGGCATGGCTGGCGTGTTCGTCAGGCTAGTGATGACCTTTGTGTCGCCGTCTGGCCCCAGAGGGCGCTGGGTACTCGCCTACGGCTCTGGCCTCTCACTGGTGCTCTACCAGACACAAGAATAACAAAAACAAAAGATTCATTTTAATTCATTAACAAAAGTCTGGTTTTCTAGGACAACACAAATTTTCCATGCGCGCTACAAAGTTACCTAATTTAGAAAAATAAAAACACAAATGTGATAGCATCTTTAAAGCAGTTCGTCTCGGCACCTATGACGAAATTTTAAAAACATTTCAGCTCCCAGTTAACCCCCGCTGACAGCTAGACATGAATGTGAAAATCTCCTGTAGGATATCAGCATCAGCTGTTGTATGCGCGTGAGTAATTCACCATGGTCTGGAGGATCACGCGCTGGACTCGTGATCGTTAGCCACTACCCTCCCCGAAAAATATCAATTTTCAAACATGGTAAATAGCTGCTGTGCATACAAATGTCACACCAGGTATGGGAGGTTATGGAGAAACATTTTTACAAACAAACCTACCCAACCTATCCTACTACCACTTACTCCTACAAACACTCACACTTTCCATGCACAATACCACACTAGAACAGGCTTCCTCATATTATTATACAGAACTGCACCATACACTCGTTCACATAAATACACAATCATTGATCACCCCAACACAACACAACACACACACACACACACACACACACACACACACACACACACACACACACACCTACAAGTCACCGCTACCGTCTCATCTATAGAGCTCCTGCAGTGAGGTCACGACCTTGAGCCGAAATGTCAACAATCGCCTTGTTTGTAGGCTAATCACTGTCATAGTTAATATCTATTTCCATTACAGGTGTGTATATAGACACTGTCATAGTGAATAGTTATTTGCATTACGGTGGTGTATCGTGCATTATGGTCGTGTATATAGATATAGTGTGTATTGCGTTTGCATGCTGGCTTTCTTTAAGTTACTGCAGGATAATACTAGCGGGATAGACCCAATGTCATAAACAAAAGTGAACTTCCTCGCACATGATACAGACGAGTACGTTACGCTACCACGTGAGACAAAGACAAGCCTCGTTACGGTGCTTAGCATGTGCTTTCACTCGTTTACAATGCACATAATGGTTGTGCACTAAGCAGTAGTTCATGGCTTTGGCACAACATAAACTATTTAACTACATAATTCGTGTCAGTGATGCAGCTTTGCGTCTTGTCCTTACATTCAACAAAGTATACAATTAAAACTACACATTTTAAGGATAGAAAATTGTGACTGCGATGTTTTATAAATCTCTAAACAAAATTCATAAAACATTGGATATATCTTCTAATAATTCATTTTCTTCTGTAATTCATTTGGCAGTGAACGACTGTTAATCATGTATGTAGGACTGAGACAGTGTTTTTTTGTTAATTGATTGGTCGGTGGTGTAAATCCTAGGTACTTGTTAGTGAGGTAGTTGAGCTGTTTCGCGGCTATTTTTTCCGCCATTTTTTAGCGTTGGTGGCAGTCAGCAGTCGTCACTCGTGACTCGTCTCCTGTGTGGCGGTACGTGCGGACGACTACCTGTCTGGTATCCGAGGATTTCAGTATTGTGATAATGTGTTCCAGATTGAGGTAAGTTATTATGAGTGTTTCAAGCGCAATTGATTTAAAGATATTTTAGATTATGCCTGTTTGAGGAATTCGTCATATATATATATATATATATATATATATATATATATATATATATATATATATATATATATATATATATATATATATATATATATATATTCTCTTTCTCTCTATCCTTCCCCTCTTCTTCCTTCCTCACTTCTTCCTTTCCATTCTTTTGTGTGAATTGCAAGTCAAAACCTTCAATACGGAGTTTAACGACACACTCTTTAGTCTTCATTGGACCTGCCATGATATGCATTAGTACATAGGCTACACTAGGCTACCCGTGACGACGCATCACATAATATTACATACAGAAGACTACCTCTCCATTCATGCAATTGGACAGAAATTCTGGCGTAGTGAAAGTAAATACTAGACGCATAATAATAAAACAGACTTCTCGTAATAAAAGTTGAACTTGGTAATATTACAACAGCGAATCTCTCCTCGCTTAAGGTGCAAAGTTTTCACTGACGACCCTCCTTGAGCAAAAGGAAGAGGTGTGCGATGATCGGGTTATAATGAGCTCGAAGCTGTCTGCGGGAGTATTATTGTGATCATAATTATTATTAGCTATTATTTTTTATCATTATCATTACAATTTAGCCCTGTGGTGGGGTATGCAAGAATACTACCACCGTATTTCTTGCTGTTAGTAAACGGCAACAAAAGGGAAGGAACAAGGAGTCTGGGAAGCCACTCCTCCTGTATACTGTACTACAAAAAGACAAGGTACAGATGGGCTGATGGGGAGGGGAGAGTAATGTCTCCCTGAATCCTGGCGTGTCTTGTCTTGGCTACCTCTCTGAAGGGTAGATAGATTATTATTATTACTATTATTATTATGATCATCATTTAGTCCTGTGGTGGGGTGTGCAAGAATACTATCACCTTATTCCCAGCGGATTGTAAAAGGCAACAAAATGGGTGGAGCGATGGGTCTGGGAAGCCCCTCTTCTGTATTCTCTCCTATGAAAAGACTGACACTAGCGAGTGATCCTCCAGACCAATGTAAATAACACACCGCTTTCCTTGTATATTGGTAACGACTCCATCTGTTACCCGACATAGCGTGAGTTCGAACACTGCTCAGGTAACTAAGAATTTTTGACTGACAGGGATCGGTTGCGGTCTCCCTTATCCATAAATCAGTGAGTTCAGCTCTTTCAGGGATGGTAATGGCTGACGATTTCGAGTCCAGCACGTGATCATCCAGACCATGGTTAATTATGCACACACACACACACACACACGTGTAGCCTCTGTTCACCTAGTAGTGAGTAGGTACGGGATGTAAGTCGAGGGGTTGTGATCTCGCTGTCCCGGTGTGTTGTGTGTGAGTGGTCTCGGTCCAACCCAAAGATTGGTCACTATGAGCTCTGAGCTCTTTCCATAGGGGGACGGCCGGCTGTCTCGAGAGAGACCAGCAGCAGAATAACACACAACAGTGAATAACACACACACACACACACACACACACACACACACACACACACACACACACACACACACACACACACACACACACACACACACACACACACACATTAACACAAACACAAACACAAAAAAACACACATAAATCACCATAAATATATATTTAAAGCTATTAAAAGGATCATCGGAAACATTGAAAGTAGTACGATCTATATATAGCATAGCGTCCGTTAAATAATTCAGCTGCGGGAGAACAATAGCCTCGAGGGTGGGCGGAGCAAAGTACAAGGAAAGGGGGAGGTGACGGGATGGGGATGGTGATGGGGGAGGAGCAGGGAAAGAGGGGGAGGGAGGGAGGGGTCACGGGGAACACCAGCAGAGGGAGAGCATCCACAACACAACACATCAGAGTTCAATGGCTTCCTCCAATAATAATGTGCACATAATCGTGTTTTACTAAAAAAAAATGTAAAGTTCTGTTCTGATAATCGTGATCAAGGTTTATGTTGTCATACTTCGATAAAACTCTGACCTCATCACAAGTCTGACTGCAACGAGAATAAAATGCAGGACAAACACCATCAGAAATCTAAATAAACAATTCAGTGAACGCAAAAAAACTGCATAGCTCTACCATGAAGTTCAAGGTTATGGATAATTACTTATAACTCATTCACCTTCACCCTGACACACACACTTTATAAATACAACATAACACCAATACACAAGCACAACAGATAGTCAGAGCAAAACCAAACATGTCAACACTAACTAATGCATTCCCAGGTAACTTAAACATCCTATAGACAGACAGACAGACAGTCCCACGTGACCTAGCGCTGATGATGATGTTATTACTTGCCTGCCTACCTGTCTGCACGTGGCTTGTTCTACCTGGCGCGCACCTAATAATACTACCTTCACCTTGACATTAATGCGTGTAATACATATATATACCATGAATTAACACTTGGATGAAACTAAACATGTCATTATACGTAAAGAAATAGCTTGTTCTAGCCTAGTATTGCCAGCACATGTCCAGTTTCCTCTCTTTACCTTGAGTCTTTGGAGATGACAGGGAAGGTTGTCTGGCTTAGCTTCATCAGCTCCTGCGCAGTTTTGAGTGATTGAGGTTCTGCAGAAATGCCTTGACCCCTTGTCTTCCTCGTCTTGACCTTACTTACCCCTGTTGCATAGGGAATAACACTTTGGAATTTATCTAGCTGTGACTTAAGTTCCATTATTTCGATATCCCGCACTTTAACTACAGCTTCTAAGTGTTTTATACGGTCGTCTTTGTCAATTAACATCTCCTGTAATTCTAATAGCGACCCCATAGTTTAGGAAATGGTTCAGAGGTCCACAAAAAAGAGCAACACACCCTCACTTCACGACACTCGGACCACTACTAAAAACGTGATGAAAAAAATGAATAAGAAACCCACGAGGAATCAACTTGTTCCAATGTTTTCTCCATCTTCATAGACATTGCCTTAACCTGGTGCAATTCAACGGTTTAAGATGAAGTAGCTGTGATATTGTTATAAAGAATAATATTTTAGCCTAACTAGATGAATTATTATCACCTGTCATTGCAGAAATCATGTTTAATCGGAAATTATTACTATGCGTTTGGGTTCTCTACCATATATCCATCACCCTATTATATGCTGCAACTATAGTATTTATAGCAACTAAACCTTTATAACCAAATTAATAAATATATGTTTGATCATATAGAAGCGGTATGGAAGGTAAAATCATGACGGAATATATATAAATAGGCAAAGTTTGTATGTTTTAAAAGAGTGTACACCGTGCGGTTCCTTGCTAACAGGTGTCATTCATCTTATTTCAAGTCTGCAAGCTTATGTATTGTGTCTGTGTGGTAATTTATGCATTCTTTACACTTAATGTACAGTGAGAGTGATGAATGGGACAATCTGTATGCATGGCAGTAGGAATTAAGACGACTTATTAATGGTATGTATGTGTGTATGAAGTGTTAGTTTGCTTCGGGTTAATTTTGTTTCATGATTATGGTTGAAAATGTGGGTTGGTATATTTTGATGAGCGTTGTCAAATGTTTATAAGAGACCAATGCAGAGCTACACACATTTATAGGTACAATATTAAGTGTATTAAATTAAGAGGTAATTATTATGTGCTCTGAACTCCTTACCAAAACTATCATGGGTATAATGCTTCTGTGACTGATTTTGTATATAATTTTCAAGGGTGATAAATGTTGGTGTTAGTGTTCAAGTACCTGTTTGAAATGAATGGTGCTTCACCTACCTCACTGTAGTTATAGATATGATACAAAACTACTTGTACCCTACATTTTGTTTCAGAAAATTTTCTGTCTACAGAAACTTTGAGTAAATTCTTACAACTACACTTCCAGCACATAAACTACCAAACCTGTTTGTATTTTGAAATAATCTAATGCTCCCTTTTTTTTACAATCACTACTTTCCCCTTTAACCTAATCTAACCAAAACCTTTCATGCCATATACGATCTCTTAATTATATATTATAGCATGTACAGTATCCTAACTTTCACGTAGTATATCCTTGTAGTAGAAACAGTTATGGGCATTTTCTAAATTTAACCGAATGCCATTTATAGCCTCATAACCAACCAATATTCATGGCTCAGTAGAAGTAATCTTAACCATTTATGAGTTCCACCATGGAGGATTGAGTTTATTTCTACTCTAGGTTAAGGACAGACCACCTAGTTCAGACCTTAGGATACTTGTGGTCTTGATTTATATGTGATACTCCTACTCCTACACTTCCCCAATCTTTCCACTCCCACAATCTTTCCACTCCCACAATCCCTTTACTTTAACTCTTTCCCTCCTGCTTCTTCAGCTACATCTACCTCAAAATCTCATTTTGATTATCCTTTACCTCCTGCATTTTTTCGTGAATCCCTGTTATATAATTTATCCTTTCCTACCAGATACCCACCTCAATAATTTTTCTTCTTTCTGCTCAGATAATTCCCTTGCTTCCATACCTCTCACTTCTGATCCTTCTGCCTCTTCTGGTCCCAGTTCTCAGATTCCTACCATTATCAGAACTCTTTAATTTTCTTTCTTTATCCTACAATATATATTCTCCATTGGAATAACCGTTGTTTCTACTGCCATAGAAAGATCCTATATTATCTACTCCTTATCTATGAACCTCCATATATATGCCTTCAAGAAACGTTTCTGGTTCAATCATCCATATTTTTCCCTTCTTACCATTTCATTAATTTACTTTTTTCCATCTTTGCTTTCTCTATTCTTATCCACCATAAGATGCCATATGCTTAACTAAACACTGAAATTACTATTCCTCGTACTATTTAATGAATCTTTCTTCAATATTGTATTACCATTCCTTCTATTTATTTATCACCTTCCCATTATAATCATATTGAGAGGGGGATGAAGAGAGGGTAATAGCAATGGAAGAGGTTATAGGGTTAATAATTCTAAATGAAGAAGGAACAAGAGGTGTGGGAGAGGAAGAGATATGAATGAGTGAATTAATGCAAATAAAGTAAGCGCCAGACATCAAAGGTCATGTGGCGCTTTGTTAATTAAGCTAAAAGGTAAACGACAGAGTGAAGAAACAATGGCAAGGCAAAGTGTAGGGATCAAAAGAACGGTTAATTTTAGTGAAATTATTAGATCAGACAGAGGATGTGGATTTGTCAAAGAATGGGAAAACCAGAGCTATAGTGGGATTTAGAGCCATCACTAAAAATAATTGGTATGATTAGAAAAGTTTTCAAGGAAAAGGAATCCTAAGATGTAAATTGATGTACCAGAATTAGAGGAACATATTATAGATAGAGAGTAGACAGCGGAGGTAATTTCTACGAGAGCAGAAACCATGGATGTTCCAGCAGAGAATGGACACTGACAAATAATGAAAGAAATAAAATTACTGAGTTATGGTAATGATAGGAATAGAAGAACTGCGATCATGAGGGATAGAGAAATCAGACATAAGAAGTTTTTTTTTAATCCTTTATCCATGTTACCGGTAGGCTCAATGGAGGCCTTAGATGGTCGGCCTCCGCCCGTTAGTAACGCAGGTAAAAATTTTAAGTGACACCTCGTTTCATATAGAGAGGGTCATGCTGCCAGCGGAAGCTTCTCGCACATATATCTTTGCAGTCCCATTGAAGGTAGTGTTATAGCAGCATGTGGGTGATCTTAGGCCACCTGGTGGTATTACCAAAGAAAAGTGGCCAGCACGTGCCAGGGCTCGAACACAGGACCCTGAGCTGGTATGCCCAGCTGCTAGCCACTAGGCCATTGTCTCCCCAAATGGAAGTAAGGGCAGTATCTGAGCAGGAGGCGACTTGGAGAGAGGATTAATTATGTAACGAAATAATCCAGAAGATTAAGGATAATGAAGAAGAGGTTTTCTGGTAGATGTAGCTGAATGGATGGGAGGGAAAGTGTGGAAATGGAAAGAGGATACTTGCAGTGGCCACATGGGTTAACGGTAAAGCTGTACACATGAGTGATAACATCCTCACCTGCAATCAGTGCAAAGACGTCAGAAGTTACCATATAATTCACCAGAGAAGTCGACCCCCCAAATTTCAGTCTGAGTTTCATGGTTTTAGCTCGTATCGGTGTTATAAGATGACCCCCAAACTACCAAACTATCTGTGGTGAAGTTTAGCTGAATGCTTAATCAAAAATATCTAGTATTCATGGATTAAAGGACAACTAAGCTAAATTTATCACTGGTAATGGTTAAATTTACTGCTATCTACCTTTCTTTTTGCATTTCCTGTTGAAGATTTACACTGTAGCGGAGCGTACACAGTGCCATCAAGTCTTACACATACACCACAATTGTATTGGTACTTTTGCTTTCTTTGTGGTCTATTAATTTTGTTATTTTGCAATCTCTGTTCCTGAAGCCTCTCCACAACGGTAATGGTCTTGGAAGTGGAGCGGGGGGTCAGAAGAACAGTCGGATAAACTAACTCCCACTGGACAGATTTTATGAAATATGAGAACAGTATCAGTATAAGTGTTCAGTTGGGTATCAGGGAACACTAGGAAAGGTTTCCCTTCAAGGCCTTTGAGGGTGAGAATTGCTTGAGCTTGGAATTCTGAAGCAACAGAGACTAGATAGGTCCTGTGAGGATGCAAGGGTAGGGATATGGAAGTATTTGTTCCATCGGTGAGAACTAAAGAGGTTGGATGAAGCAAGGTGGTTAGTAGTTGTTGATTGGGCATGGGCGAGGGTGAAAGGAGGGGACAGTGTGTTATGGAAGAGGGAGAGGTCAGAGTAGAGGGTTGGTGAGTGATCTAAATTTTTTGGAATATATATATATGGCTCTAAGGTGGTTATAATAGTAGAAGGAGAGGTTAGTGTTGGTGTTACATAAGTAGGCAAAAGAAGAGATGGAAGGCGTGAGTGAGTTAACAGATGATAAGGTGATGGTGATGAATTGTGTTCTTTGATTGGCATACAGAGGACTGGCTCTTTAATGCTACTTTCTAAGATTTGTTATCATAGAGTAAGTAATGAAAACAACAGTAAAGTATACTCTTTTTATTTTAGAACAGTAAACAGGGAATTTTTATAGAGCAGAAAGCATTAAAACATCCACTGAATATGATTTCAGTTGCATGTCACGAGGGTACAGATACAACACAAGAAAAGACACAAAACAAGTGATTCTATAGAGGAAATAAATCAGAGATAAAATAACTTGTAGAATATATCTATACATACTTTTATTACAGAGAGTAGTAGTTATTTTGTCTTATTTTATCCCTGCTACATAGTTCCTGGTACTGGGACACGACGTTTCCATCCCAACAAGACCCTCAACGCAAAGGTTAAAGTTGTCTCATCGCTCCTCCCACTACCAAAGTTTGATTCTACTTTCAGAAAATGTTGTTTTATCATTGACATTGTTTCTGAAAATACCTTAACGACTTATTTTTCTCCAGGCTGGTGGTGATTTTTTTTTATGTACAATGAGACCTTTCTAGTATAATTTTTTTGAAGTGCAAAGGAACCCACATTACCGTTAGCAAGATTCAGTAATATAGATGCACAAGTCATGCAAGTAAATATAAACTAATTAGAGAAGACACACCAATACTGATCACCACTCGCATGCTAAACCAGACTCTTCAATAATGTCTTGAAGATCATCTATTGTGATGGTCTAAAGGCAATGATATGATAAACTCATTAAATAAACATATAGCTGACCTAACTTGTGCCTGTAAACTTCAATGTGAAATACTGTTTTTTTACAACAGAGAGAAGTGTGATTTGACTCAACTTGCCTTGGGAGAGATTTTTCTCACTACCACACCTGCACTATAGATGTTCCTTCTCTTATATATGTGTATGCATGTGTATACGTGGACTGAAAAAACACCTCTGAAGGATTATTCTTCATTATTTTTTTAGTCATCTTTCAGAAATTCACTCTAAACGAGGAAGGATAATGTCTGCCTGTGTTAAAAGTGTGAT
>JAXIVD010003968.1:35000-40155 GCA_036785275.1 Cancer borealis
TTAAATTAAGCAATCAACAGTTTCTTTTCATCACATTCATCATAGTAGAGCAATGAATAGACTAAACCAAATTTTTTATTCTAAATTGGTATCTCTTGAAACTACAAATAATATAGCTGAGTGGAATCACAGTTCTGCAGTATTTTTTTCAGTTGAAGAATTTACACACACACCTTCAAGAAACATTTGTCATATTGGAAACAAAATATGGAAGAGGAGCCAATGTTAATAGCCACATTAACAGAATGGCATTACACACACACACACACACACACACACACACACACACACACACACACACACACACACACACACACACACACACACACACCTTTTCTGCCACTTTAATTATGCTGAGCCAGAACTTACGATTTACTTTATTTAGGATCTTATTTATACTTAAATTAGTAATTACCATGAATTTATTTTTATTTATTTATTTGGTCACATGTATTAGTATTCATGCTTATGCATTTATTAACATAATTAATTGATGTAGTGTAAAAATCACCTATTACATTATGATATTTGATGTGGACATATTTCATATAACTCACCAAAACAATGGTTTATGGTGATAATTTCCACACATGAATACAATGCATGTTACGTGTTGAAGATTCATTGACTACTCATTTTAAGGCATAATTAATTCACTGCTCAAGTTTTATCAATTTTTTAGACTTTCTTTAAATACCTTTTCTTATATTTGTTCGACTGATTTGTTTATTTTCATTGTATGTTTGTTTATTCTTGTAAAATACTTTTCAATATGAGACCTCAGCTGAGTGTTAGATAATAGTTTACATCTGCAGAAATTATATCTATACTGTACTTTATTTTCAATTTAGATAAAAATTTGAATACACTATAAATGCAAATTTTGAAAACTAAATTTACTTCCATTCAAAACTGGTGTTTGTGGCAGTTATTAAATATTCAGCCCTTTATACGTTACCATTTAGGCTAATTCGTTATGACATTCATCTCAGTGGCTCTTCTAAAACTATTTGGTGAAACTGAATACCTAAAATAATTTGATCCCATCCATTTGAACTCTGCAGAAACATGGTGCCAAGTGATTCCACCAGAACTAATCACATACAAGTAATGCAAGCTAGATACCTTATGGCTTTCCTTCCCCTCTTATCCCACTAAGCCCAAGACATGCACAGTGGTATATCAATGTAATGCAATTACATGTAATGATATATGAAATGTAAATTAATGAGTTTTGTGATGTAATGATTTAACAGTAAGCACACACATTTTCATGCAATATATAACCGACTGTAAAAATGCCTATCTCTGCCGTAATAATGATATATTTGATTTCTGTGTGGTATTTTAGGCAAACCACTCAGTAGTTATGCCTTCTAGAGATTACAGGCAATAATGATCACACAAGTTATAATCTCAGATAAAATTAATAGCAAACTAGCTACCAATGCATTCAGTGCTCTCCCAAAGTCAAAATTACATAATATTATTCCAATATTATGATAATGCAGTTGACTAGCTATGCAGTCTGCATTAGGCTAAAGGAGACACTGATAATAATGAAAAGTCAACACATTTTCTCAACAAAAGTAGAGCTGTATGTCCTTCCCCTGTTTGTCTCTAGGTCCAGCCTTTATTTATTTGTACAAAAGGTTAATCCTAAACTCTGGGAGTTCTCAATCCTTGTTCAGAGCAGAAAGGTCTAGATGTGGTTGGCCACTAACCCATCTTGCAAAGGAGTCCTTCACTACTGGAGGCTCTTACACATTGTGAATCTTAGGAAGCAAAAAGAAACAGCTTGTGCAATGCAAGTAAAAGTCTTTCAAGAGATGCTCTTTCTACTCTGAACTCCCCTGTCAAGTGGCACGGGGTGGCATGGAGGGACGGGGAGCAGCAGCAGGGGAAGGGAAGGTGGGTCCAGCTCCTGCTGCAGAGAAACCCAAGGGTGGAGATGGGAAGGTGGGGGAGGTGGGGGTAGTTGGAGACATAGTTGCTGATTTCGTCTTCTTCTCTTTCACAGCCGGAGGAACATTTTCATAGATCTGTTTCGGGAGTTCATCAGGAGGCCTGTAAATAAAAATACAATTCTTTAAGGAACATTTCACAACACTGTTTGCAACTTTACCACATATATAACAGTCTCACTGCACTCGTTCCATAGAATACTACAATGAACATGGTCACAATTTTGATTAAAGTATATGATAAGTGGGTATAAATATTAGTTATGTTAGAAAAGGATTTTTGCCCGAAGGTTTCCAGTTCAATCCTCTTAGCTGTGGTTTAGAGGAAATCCCATAATCAAAGATCACTAATGAGATTCAGTGCTCCAGGATATCCTCAGTCATTATGGGTTTTGTTATGTGATTTCATTTTCTTTATTAGTAAATGTACCAAATAAATTTTTTTTCCTATTGTATTTCAATGAAATTGCTAAAAAATGAAGTACACTAAAACCTCAAAAATTTGAACCCGTATAATTCAAAATTTTGGATAATTCAACCTGTTTCAGGCTGAGTTCAAATTCTTTAACAAATTTTCATAATACCAGCATAATCCAGCCGAGTCTGTCAACAAAAATGTTCAAGATATGACATCATGGTATCTGATTGGCTGATGCACTTCACGTCCAAATCTGTGGAGTGCATCAGCCAATCAGATGCCGTGATGTGACGAGGTTGTTACCATATTGTGATCTTTGTTATTGACAGACTCGGTGTGACAAAGCATAGTATGTACTGTATTTCAAGACTTCAGTATCAGCCATGTTTTGGTGAGTACAAGTACTACAATCTGTGCTGTTTTGGCATGTTTTAGTGAGTTCTTATTGTGTGGAGGGGCTAGAGATGATAATCGTATAATTCGGATTTTCAGCTAATTCGACCCAGATTCCACCCCAATTAGGTCAAATTATAGAGGTTTTAGTGTAGAACTTTTTGATTATAAAAAGTACCATTGAAATTCAGTTTACTCCTCATGGCATGTATGATCCTTATAATCCTGATCCATTGAAAAAATATTACCAAAGTTTTACATTTCAAAAAGCGATAAACTTCATGAACAGGAAAAATGCAGATCTCGCTGAGTGAGTAGTGTTACCAAAATTAATAGTGAGGATTTCCTGTGGCCATTCATCCTTAAATATTTCTTATCCATTTGACAAGAAATGTCGTGAAATCATATTGCATAGACAAAAATTTTCTTAATGTGCTTAACAACATTATACATCTCAAAACACTTATTTAAACATGGAAACGTTTATTGGTATGCATCCAACTATTTTTTAAAGGAAAACTTCTTATAGAAAATTATGAGCAATATTAACAAGTAGGGATTTTAATTATGGTAGCATGGAAACTAACAAAAAACTCACACACAAAAAAAACATTTAGCCCCAACAAGACAACCACTGTTAGGGTTGGCTGCTGTGTCTCCTGTTTTGGGGTCAAGTCAACCACACAATATTGGCTTCACTACATATACATATTTGAATAATAAAAATTCATAACATTATTAAAGAGTTGAAGAAATATAACACACAACCCCACAGTATGGCTTTACAATATGCGAGTTTGAAATATGTGAATCAACTACAATATGAGACTCTTGCAAGAAATTTAAGCAAAGTGTCAGAGGAATCAACACCTGAGATGACAGTTACTCTGTTTTGGAAGAGTTTCAACACAACTTTACAATATGCAACGTATTTTTCAGCATCTAAACTCACACATTGTAAGTCATACTGTAAATTATCATCATCTGTCTACCTGCATACACAGACAAAAACTGTCCCGAGGCTCAGTTAAGTTAGCTTCCTTCCGATGCCAGTCATGTGATGTGTACCTAACTAAATACCATCAACAATTTAGGGCAAGAAGTGTTCCTACCCACAATTCAAAAATTCCCTCACCCACCCCACCCAAAATAAAATATTAATAAAAATAATTGGAGCTTAAATGTCATAACAGTGAATCATAACTCCACTTATCAACGACACCATTCGTATCCATAATGTGAACTCTCCACATCTCCCATACTTGTCCACTCATTTTCATGATTATTATTATTTGTTTTTATGCTTCTTGGGCCCCTTTGTAATATCCTCCTCTCTGTACCTCACATTCTGCTTTTCTGTTCTTGTTATACTGCTGCACTGTCTGTCGCTTGCTCCTTTTTGCATTTACTAATTAACTATGTTTGTTGATTTGTTTTCAGCTTACTGTAATGATGCGACAACTTTCACCATACTAATCCCATCACGAGGGATTCTAGTGATGTCCTTTCAGCACGCAGCCAAACAGATAAATGTTACATCAGCTATCCAAACAGTACTTGCTGATACTGCTTGGCTCTTTAGAATTAACTTTTTCAGTGATTTGGTGGCTTGGTTTCTGAGCACATATACAATTTAGGGCTCTTTCACACGAGCATCTGCTTGTTCGTATGCACGCATGGGGTGTTTTAACATTCAATGGAGTCCAATGGGACCTTTCACCCATCGCAAATGCCCAAGCCAGCAAGGACACGCGCTTGGTTTCTGAAGGACGTGTCCTTGCTGGCTACTAGTGGCAATGGCAGCTTGCACACGAGCGTCTAGGTACAAGGATGACTGAAAGGAAGGTTCTGACAGGAACACAGGGCGGCAGCATGGGTCTGCTGATCTGTCAATGAAACACAAACGCTTGGCCAACACATTTACAAAAATCTGATGCATTTCTGTGCGCACATTCCCCCCCTCGCAATTCTACTCTTGGAGGTGAATTTGAATAATTGGGGGGGGAAAAAAAAGAAAAAAAAAAAAAAAAAATTGGGGTGGGGGGGGTGGGGGGTGTACATTCAACACATTTCATTATGCTTCATCAAGATATATGAATACTAACCTCTGCTTCCTTTAAGATGGTTTCTACTTGACCTGTAACACTGTATTCTCTGTAGCTTAAAATACATAACTAGCTCATAATCATGTTATGTGTGGTAATGAGTTAATTTTAACATTACAGTAAAATGACCTCAAAGAAGTTCACAAAGAACGAGGAAAGCACAATCATGCTCATCTAATAACTATTGAAAAAAAAAAACATTTCCATAAAATATAACATCTGAAAAATAGGATGCAAACAACCATAATAGTAATTGAAGATTCACTGAGGGGAAA
>JAXIVD010003969.1:10000-17500 GCA_036785275.1 Cancer borealis
CTTCTCTTCCCTCCCCGAGCCCTGCACGCATTCCTCCAGGACACACACTCGTCCCCTACCTCTACCCTGCCTCAAGGCCTATCCCTGCCCCTCTTCCCCCACGGCGCGCCCCTCGTCCATCACTGCGAGGGTCGTGTGACCTGCCAACAAGAACAATAAGTAACACGTGTCTGCCTCGCCTGCGGTCACTTGATAGCTGACCCTCCCGAGGCGTCACGGGTCTCGCGGGGAAGCCATGAGGGTGAGGAGGCAACGCACTGGCTAAGGAAACTGACCCCTGTGGCGCCGCGCCTCTCCAGCCGGGGGCGTCGTCAGGCCGGGAGTAATTAAGCGTTAAAGTGTGTATCTGGCGGCGGGAAGTGTTTCTAGCGGCGGGCGGCACTGAGCTAAGCGTCCCATTACAGAGGGGAAAGCAGTGAGTAAGGTGGTAGAAGGGCAGGGGAATGGAGGAAGGGAGCAGCTGGCCTAACACTTACAAGGTCCACATTACTACAATCTGTAAACTGTACTACAAACATGGACAGCTGGAAGGTCATCCCCCTAACCTAACTTACACTGAAAAGATTGGCTTCATAGTTAGCTTAGCGCGGCCTTAAAGTCTTGTGTGTGTGTGTGTGTGTGTGTGTGTGTGTGTGTGTGTGTGTGTGTGTGTGTGTGTGTGTGTGTGTGTTCACTCGGTGCCTGCCTTCATCATGCTTTAATACACTGTGGTCGTACGTTCACCCTGATTCCTTCCCGTGTGTGGCCCTCAATCTGCTGAGCTGCTGCAGGGAACACTAACCTTGAGAAATACTCGCCACCCATTACACAACTTAATTAACACACTGCTCGGGGCTGCACAGCTTATCATAGTACATATTCCTATCCTCTACTTCACCATCACTAATACCATCAGCCCCATTACTTTAATTGAACCATCATAATCATCATCATTACCATCATAAACACCACCACCACCACCAGTGTCAACCCATATGTGCACCACCACCACCACCACTACCCAACCACCACCACCACTATAATCATCACGTCACCGCAGTCAAACAGGCAGCGGGTGGCACAAACAGCTCATGCGGCAGGAAATACATATAATAACGACAAGCAATTATCAAAAGTGAATGATGAATGGTGGATGGCATGGCAGGGTAGGGCATCACGCTTAATTCAACGCGTTTTAATCAGGTCTGCGGGAAGGGAAGGTAGGTAAAGGTAACACTGGCATCAATACGTGAATAAATAGCCACACACACTGAACCTAGCGGGAGGAAAACAAAGGTAAGGCAAGGCAAGGTAGAGCGAGGCGGAGACAGAACCAAGAGAATTAATTATTGGTGATGAACTGGTAGAGACAAACAGCGGATATGATTGGAGGAAGTCAGGAAAGGCTTTTGTACTCCAGGAAACTAATGTGTAATTGTTGATGATGATAATGATGATGATGATGATGATGATGATGATGAAGATGGAAGGGAAGAGTGTGGACAAGGAATGGTAATGTACGTACTAAGCAGGGTATATGTGTGTGTGTGTGTGTGTGTGTGTGTGTGTGTGTGTGTGTGTGTGTGTGTGTGTGTGTGTGTGTGTGTGTGTGTGTGTGTGTAATACATGTTCAGTCTTATGTAGCCTAGCATTAAAAAACGTACTGGATTATCTATAAATTTCGATTCACTAACTTGCATTTTTTTTCTTTTCCGTAATCTATTTCCATCACCGATTTCACTCCATGACCATTCGACAAAATAAATCACACAACTCATACTGCGCCGGAGAATGAGACGTAAATCACGTTTGAAACAATGAATGTCAATGTCTATAAAGACTGCTTGCATGACTGACACTAATCACATTCATATTTGTACAACATAATAAATTCCTATAAAATATCAATTCCCAAATATTTCACGGAACATGTCAGGAAACACGTGATATAATAATAAACCATAACACTGCAAACTACAATATTATATCAGCTGCCGCATCGCCGTTGTCCGACCCGGCGTGTGCAACATTACTGTGAGGGCGTTGATGCAGCCTAGGTCCTGTCCCCCCCCCCCACACACACACACACACAAGGGTAGAAGATGTCACTATATCTTATCATTGTAACAATTTGTGAAAGGATGAGATAGTTGGCGTTCTCTTGTTAACCCTAGTAGAATTATATGGTCTTATAGCCACCTAGCTCCAGGGGGGGAGAGGACGGGAGGGTATCATTTAATTCATATTTAATTCCCAAACTAGACTTTCTTCGTTGTAAATATAGTTATGTTCTCAACCGGCTTGGTCAAAAATTTCCAAACGAAACATTTTACGAACCACACACTTTGAAAACATTTACACAAGCTTTCTGCGTTGGCGTCTGTGTTTCGCTTCGATTTAAGGAAACTGGAGATCAAGAATGTTTGTGAATGTATAAACACCAATCAAAATAGCGGCCTGGGAATCCGTGACGTCATTGCAAAACCAGGTCAACCACAGGTCAAGTTCAGGTAATCTCTTACACTCTGCCCCAGACTCAAGTAGTTCACACACACACACAGACACAGACACAGACACACACACACACACACACACACACACACACACACACACACACACACACACACACACACACATTGCAATTACACTACTACTATACGGTAATTATTATATAAATGGGGAGAGAGGGACGCCTCTAGTTTAGATCCAAGCTGATGGGACGGACGCCTCTAGTTTAGATCCAAGCTGATGGGACGGACGCCTCTAGTTTAGATCCAAGCTGAGGGGACGAAGGCCTCTAGTTTAGATCCAAGCTCTTTAGTGTTGCTCTTAATCTAGTCTTAATCTAGTTCCATATTTTGGGTGTAAAAAATCTCTACTGGTAAAGTCAGCTGTCATATTTGGTAAGCCAGCTACAAGCATGGAGAACCTAAACATTGGGTTTATGCAGTACATGGCCTTCTGGGCCAACGCCGCAAACCAGTGCAGGGAGACCGGGAAGCGGCCAGCCTCGCCGTCTGGAGTATATGCTTCTCCAGCCAAGAGGCAGAAGCGGGAGTCACCAGGTCAAGTGAAAGTGAAAAGGCGTGTGTTGAAACCATTGAAAGTAAAGGAAAGCAAGGAAAGTCGCATTGAGCGACGCCTCCTGATGCAAGGTGTCCCCATCTTGCAGAAGAGTGAAGTCAAGTTGACACGTAAGAAGCTTGGTGAAGGTTCGTACGGCTCGTGCTATAAGAGTGTTGATCCACGCACCAAAGAAGTGGTGGTGATCAAAAAGTTTAGCGGTGGCAGTGGTGCGTGGGAGTCACTCGTGGATGAAGCCATCACACTCAGTAAGCTTCAGGTTGAGGGAGTTCAACGTCTGGTTGGTGTGTGCCTCAAGCCCCGACTCTTAGTGACAGGATTTGCCGGCGTGACAGCCAGGGAGTACATCAACAATGGCGCATCGCTTGCAGACGTCGTCAGTGTTTGTCTGCAGGTGTCACGCACACTGCAGCGGATCAACCAACACGGATACGCCCACAACGATATCAAGAGAGAGAACGTTTGCGTCTCCACTAATGGAGGTGTTCCTGTAGCCACCATTATTGACGTAGGGGTGACCAGGCCAGTGGGCACCATAGGTACGTTTGATGACGACTCCGGCACAGATTGCTTCCCACATATAGCCCCGGAACTTCTGCTGAACACCTTCCCGTGTGGTGAGGCCAGCGACGTGTTTGGATTGGCCTATCTGATCCAAACAGCAGGTCTTACGAAGACACAAAGCCAGTGTCCTTCCATGGCTTCCCTCCTCACCTGGGTGCGTGAAGCTCGCTGTGCGAAACCTTCTTGGCGGCCCAGCCTGGCACCACTGATCGAGGTGCTTGAGCAGCTGCACATGGAAGCTGCCTTCTAAATACACTTGTCTAGCATTTACTATTGCATTATGTGGGATTCTTTTGATTAACATATAATAATATGTATCTTAGTTTATAGTATTGAAAGGTTTGTTGACGCCATTTTTCTTGTTGTCTTATATGTTTAATAATTATTGATGAATAAAGGATTCTGATTTTGACTCTGAGTGTGATTCTATTACCATCATTACCAGAACTACCACATTAATCACCTGTTTTCCTTTCCCTTCACACCTCCACCTGTCTCATATACACATACACTTACATATACATATACAATGAACAGTTCTGAACTTTACAAGGTTAGCCATTTAACAGATTTACAATGAACTGTTAGCAAAGATCTCAAACCCAGTAAACATTGTTCAAACGTTGTTGTGCAAAAAAAAATTAATAAAATTATCCCTGGATTGCAAAACAAGCCTTACCATGAATGACTAAATGAGCTTAACTTATCCAGTATATCCAAACGTAGGCTGCAAGGAGACCAACATCAAGTGTTTAATATTTTTCCTTGGCCTTAACAATATTAACATAAACGGCAATGAAACTAACGATCTCACAACCACTACTGACTTTACTGCCACACTACATTGCCAGGGGGGGGGGGGGGATCAATGCGTTGGATAACACTGCCAAAGATTGCTGTTTCACGAAAAAATAATAATAATAATAAACCAATAAATAAATTGAATAATATATAAAAAAAAGATATATAGGTATGTAAATTAACAAATAAATATTAACAAAATTAATAGAAAATACATGATAAAAAAAACTGTTCCGTTGATGAAACACAAATACTTACATCATCAAATATTAACTAGTGGAGCTAATCTTCCATTATATAATTTCTCTTTTTATGCCGATTGATCATGTTTCCGATTCTCTTCTTATAATTCATTTCATGCTCGTTTGGATACACATATTGATAATTCCCTAACAACAAACATTATGGACAGACCTCAGTTATTCAAACTCATTATTCCTATCAAGTCAACTCTTCTATGTGGAGTACTGCTCATTCATCATGAACATTTGTTGTTAGTAATTCATCTGTTATCACTTACTAGGCTTCGAGACCAAACAACATTATTCTGCCTCAACACGAGGGGCTGATGGCTACAAACAAGGCAAGCTGGATAAAAAAAATATTAAAAATAATCCAATAAATAAATTTAATAATATATAAAAAAATATATATATAGGTATGTAAATAAATAAATAAATATAAACAAAATAAATATAAAATACAAGAAGATAAAAAACAGAACACATGCAGGTGCCAGGGAAGCCAAACGAACCAGCAGCAGCAGCAGCAGCAGCAGCAGCAGCCACAAGCTTACCCTCCAACACACGCAACCACCAGTCATCCCACACACACGCGCACACTTACACGCGCACACATGCGCACGCCGCGCGCGCGCGCGCGCGCGCACACACACACACACACACACAACACACACACACACACACACACACTGCTGCATCGGTCTTTTAGTCTCACAGAAAACATTGAATATCTCAAAAACTAAAAATTTGCGACGGAGATGTAATACAGAGAACCTTCTCAGAATGCATCAGGTAACGTGAAAATATAAACCTCAAATCTCTAGCGCATTCAGGTGAAAATGTAAAATAATACCACATTAGTTACTGCAAGTCATTATTGTTGAGTATTTATGGTGGAACATTACCACCTAATGCGGGAGGAGCGTGCTTACAGACGCCACTGCGAGTAAAACGTTGCGCCATCTTGAAACAGACTCCTCCCTTATTAGCTAATAAAACTTCATTACCGACCTCCTATCATGAATCAAGATGGAAGAAATCCTTTTTATATCCGTTTGTTCGCCATAACACGTATATAAGGCGCCACGGAGCACTCATTACCAGCCACGTGTTGAGGGTGTGTGAGGCAGGCATGACACCCTCATCAACTACCACACACGGCCCGGCACACACGGCCTATATTTCTTACCCTCACCCCGACACCCCACGGACACTAGACATATAATCACCTTCTATGTACCTTATTGATGGTCGATGTAGTTGTCCAGCACCCGCAGCTTCGTCACGCACAATGCAATAAAAAAAAATATAAAGAAAAGCCTATTCACTCCCTGGAGACGTGCCGGAAAATGGCGGTGATCAGCTCGTCAGGCGGTGGTTCGCGAAAGTTCTAAGGAATATTTTTTTGCTTTAAAAAACTGTCACTGTACAATAGCATTAGTTATAAGTTATATTTGTTGTGTTTTTATTTATTTACATTATTATGGGCAGTCACAGGAAATACTATGTAACCGATTAACTATGTCAATGTGTTGTGTTCCTAATCACGGAACGAACCAAAACAGTATTGGAACACTAGGCTAGGCATCACTTCACTCCTAACCGGAAACAACTCTTGTCAATTGAATAAAAAACCACTTTGAATATTCATAATAAACAAACAATATTGATAACAGCAGATATATATTAGTTTAGGAATAAATAATGTAAAAAAAAAAGCCTACCAGCCCTGCTAGCCTAGTCATCGCTACGCTAGTACTAGGCTAGTACCTATTTGTCGTGCTTAAGTCTTTCTGCTACTTATAAAAACAATAACTAATCATGTTTAACAACTGAAACAAAACAAACAAAAAGGTACCATTAATGTGGCACTTACATGGCACCACCACCAGTCAAGTGTGTGTGTATGTGTGTGTGTGTGTGTGTGGCAGCCCTGCCCAAGCCTGCCGTCTTGGAGTTACCTGTCGTTCATATTATTAATCACTGTATGGTGACAACTGTACCACTCTGTACCGTGCATATACAGGGCTTATGAGTACACATGATTACCTTCTTTATGACTGGAATAGAAAAATGTGTCTCCAAACATGTATAATAGAAAAATCATGTTGAAACCCGAGTCTGTTCCAGTGGTGAGTTGATCATTGTCATCACTGCCAAGGTGGGTGGTGAGGGGATGTCAGGACTCTTCCAGGTTCCTTAACACCCCCGAGGCAGGATTGTAGCGTATTAATGTTGGAAAAGAACACTACTTCATAATAAAAGGAACAGAATATTGTTTTGTTGTTTTCTAGCTGCGTTAGAAATACCGTGTTGCAGTAACAACAATTGTATGCAACAAGAGGAAGCAATATCGCGTTGCACAGAGGCAGAGGGAAAAGAGTGCATAGAGCATTGCTGGGCTCAGCTATCCACCCACCGACCCGCGGAACAAAACAGAAATTGACAAAACAGAGCAATAAATTGTCTCACTCACGCACTGTGCATATTCAGAAATCGAGATATGATAATAAAAGAGTAACAATAGTCCACTCCTTGCACCTTACACCTTAAAAACTCCGATGATACACCCCCCTAGTAGGTGCCAACCCCTCCCACCAGACTAACCACCACACCTGCCACCAGGCTCCACCCCTACCCAACGCCATCCAACCCACGCGATGCTTGCCAGTCCACCATTCTGTGCACCTTGATTTTGACCTTTACTCTCCTCATTAGTTGGGTAATACAGCTTGATAAAGTCCAAAGCATAACGACCAAGATAATTACTGGACGCTGGTAAATACTAATGTGAAACAAACGCGGCGGAACATGTTACGTATTGTGTGTG
>JAXIVD010003969.1:27500-30000 GCA_036785275.1 Cancer borealis
GAATAACCTAATCCCGTAATAAGGCAGCTGCTATAGGGAAACCTCCTTCCTCCCCTCAATTATAACTCGCTTCTGAAGGAAACCAGACGCAGAGGTAATTATGTATGGAAATTAGACTGCGAGATGACGTTCCTACACTTCCAGCCTCCTCCCCCTGCCGCCCCCTTTCACACTACTTTCATATCCCTTACCCCTCCCTTACCCTTACCCCTCCCTTACCCTTACCCTTCCCCTACCCTTACCCTTCCCCTAACCTTACCCCTCCCTTACCCTTACCCTTCCCCTACCCTTACCCATCCCCTACCCTTACCCCTCCCCTACCCTTACCCTTCCCCTACTCTTACCCTTCCCCTACCCCTTCCCTTTTCCTCTCTTACCCCTCAACTTTCCCTCCCTTACCACTCCCTTTCCCTTCCTCTGGTACTCCCTCCTCCCTCACCTACTCATTCTATCCCCTCTCCCTTCCTTCTTTCCCTCCCTTCCCCCCTCCCCCTCCCCCCCCGTGTTCGCCAGGCCTCGCAGCCGTGCACTTTTTTATACAGTAATGTTTCCTCTGAATTATTTCCTTCCCTTACTCACACTTCTATGTTTTTTTCCCTCTTTTCTTTCTCCTCTTCCTTTCCTCGTTTCTTCAGATTTTTTAGAACGTATATGTGTTTGGGAATATATGTTTGTTTGTTTTTGTTTTTGTTTTTTTCTTGCATTGTTTCTATTTTATTTGCTTGTTTGATTTTTGCTGCTTCTTTGATATATATTTTTTTTGTTTGGTATCAATAATTCAACCTATTAACATGACCATTGTGTGCTGAGTTTCTGCTTCCTTTGTGTACGTACGCATCCTCAGGCAGCTTCCTTTGTCATGCTAAGACACTGCGTTCTAACATCTGTGGCTACTTGACTTGATGTAGGAGGTGAACAGTTTACTCCTTCCTTCTCATCTGTTTCCGTGAATGTACGAGTCACACCAAGGAAACTACTACCACTACTAATACTACAAATACTACTATTACTGTTAATACTAATACAACTACCATTACCACTACTACTAGCTCTATTACTACAAAACTACTACTACTACTACTCCTACCACTACTACTACTACTGCTAACTACTAACCATGTAAGGATTGATGCCTACGATCCCTGAAAATTTCATTCCGATCCCTCCAGTGGTCTAGTAGGAGATAGAAGACAGACAGACAGACAGACACACATACCTACAGACACACAGACAAATTTTGGATGGGATGGTATCGAAGCTTTCCAAACAGCTCGCTACGCTCACAGTTTGAAATAATGATAATAATAATAATAATAATAATAACAATAATAATAATAATAATAATAATAATAATAATAATAATAATAATGATAATAATAATAATGATAGTAATAATAATAATAATAATAATAGTAGTAGTAGTAAGCATCCTGTTGGTTATACTGCAGTTGCCTCGTCATGGTGACAGATCAAGTCTACACACCATGACAACATCAATTTTTTTTAAGAGAATATGAAAAAAAAAGTCTTTCTCATCACTCATATACAAATTTAAGGTTATTTTTGGTTTTAATGTTATTTTAAACTTCATTCCTTCGACTTTTAATAAAGGAACGAATGGCTCACTGGGTTTCTTTATTTGTTCAAGTTTTTTCTTCTTCTTTGATTTGTTTACATATAGTACTTTGTCTTATTTCCTTAAATTATCAACTCTTATTCCAATCCTCCAATATTTATCTTCCTTTATTTCCCTCATATATTCTTAACTCTTCTCGCCTTCCTTTCCCTTCCCTGCCTTACTGAAGCCTCTCCTCTTCCTTGTCCTCCTGGTCCTCGCCCTCCTCCCCTGCTGTCGCCGTGGGATGGGGTTCAGGCGTTTATTAACAGTCTCCCCTCTGCCGGCACCGTTTTCTGTCTCCCTCACTTTCACACTCGCTCTCTCCCCTCCCTCCCTAATCCAGAGACAAACGACTGGATAATCTCGATGAATCATGATTAGATGGAGAGAATGGAAGCAGAATTACTTATTTGTCTTATTTGCATGAGTCGCCTGCGGGAGCTCAGCTTGAGTTGACGTTCCGTGTTTGTTTACGTTCGTGCAAGATGAAGTCGGATTCATATGGATTTAAGTCAGTCAGTGGCAAGGGGAATGACGCGTGTGATAATAATGTTAATTTATGACACACCGTTGTTTGACTACAGGAGCGTTATTCCCTGTCTTTGAAAGGGAATTTTGGGATTAAGAATTATTAGTGATAAATATATGAATCAGATTTGTGCGTGTGTGATTTATTTATATATGTTTTATTTTCTTTCTGTTTGATGCGTTCTACATGATGTATTAAACAGGTGATTGAATTTATGTCCATGACTAAATATTCCGGGGAACTTTATATATTTTCTTTTAAGTGCGCAAGAATAGTAGAAGAAAAAAGAAGTTACGTGTGTGTGTGTGTGTGTGTGTGTGTGTGTGTGTGTGTGTGTGTGTGTGAGTGTGAGT
>JAXIVD010003969.1:35000-40154 GCA_036785275.1 Cancer borealis
ATGCGTCGCTGTGCGTATGCAAGTGAACTTCGTGTGTGTGTGTGTGTGTGTGTGTGTGTGTGTGTGTGTGTGTGTGTGTGTGTGTGTGTGTGTGTGTGTGTGTGTGTCGTTGAACTTGAGAATCCAGAGTCGCAAAGGTAGGTAATAATGAGAGGATACTAATTGCATTACAAATTGGTTTGAATCGTCATTCCTATGTTGCTACAGTTGTTACGTGTACAATGTAGGAGTCACCTTATCCAGAGGACATAATATTACACGTCCTGCTCCCCCTTGTGTTGTGTCAGATCCTTATCCAGCCAGTGTCCGTGTCCTAGCACGCCTAACCCAATGCCTAGCCCAGCGCCCCTCACACAAAACACACTACCAATACTCCTAAGCCGTTGCCTAAAATAGGGTGCGTGGATCCCCTCGGCACGCCACAATGGGACACCCAAAGAATGGTGACATGTTTCAGTATTTATTGGTTATGAAAGATTGAAGAAGGTCAATACAATGTTGATGTGGCAGAGCATGTGACTGTAATATTGTATCCTGGTGAGATGCGGCGGCAACTCAAACAGTTATTCATTTGTCACGTTTGGTTCTTGATGCGCCACGTGAGGTAAGTTAGAAGTGTTCCGCCGCCCCGCCCTCCTGTCACGTGCCTCAGACCCTTGCCGTTCTCTATTCTTCCAGTTTAATACAATATTTGGCAGACGAAGAATGCCTCACTTGAGCAAGGCATGTCGTTGAAGTAGCCGTAGGTCATGGAAAGGTCCAGGCATCCGCCTTCCCCGTCGGGTTGTCCTGGTTTCCAAAAGGGAGTGCCAATGGCCACTGGTTCACCGGTCACCCAGTGCCATGCGCCCTCTTGGTGCCGATCACTACCACCGATCCAGTACCAGGTAGTATCGTCTAGGTGAAACATGTGGGAATTAATTGAATATGAAATTGAAAAAAGTAAAAATCACTTAAATTTATATTTCACATGCTTATTTATAAGCTTAATTTCTTTTCCTTACAATGCAAACAGGAGCCAGCCGAAGGCCAGACATGATTCACACTTGGAAAACCATATCGAGATTCTTCTGTGAACATTGCATTGATGAATTTGCGTATGACGATGACGGTGATGATGATGATATTAGATGAAAAGGAGAGAGGAGGAGGAGGAGGAGGAAGGTAAGGGACTCACAGTCAATGTTGATCTTGTTCCACAGTAGTTCAAATTGGCTACAGTCGTTGACCACCGCGAGATCCGTGTTGATGTAAAGACTTTGACAGAATTCCCGCGCCTTGTCCCTGCAGAAACGAAACATTCCAGTGGCACTGCATGTGCGCCTCTTTCACGAGGCATCCTAGATAACATTATGAAGAGTTGACGTTAATTAGAATAAGTGACACCATTACTTTCTTGTGTTTCCCTTAGGTACGTTGCATCTCACTCACCAGGTCAGTTTGTTGTTATGGTGGACGTAGTAACATTCGGTGCCCACCTGTGTGAAGGGTGCAGGGCACGCTGTGGAGGTTCAAGGCCAATCAATGAACTCCTATGACCAATAAATGACCTGCTTTTCGTGCCAAGGTATTCATCAAAATTTATAACTCGATACTTGCATACAAAGAAATTGTCTTACACATTCAGACCGGATCACCGCCACTCACCCAGCGTCTTGCCAACAGTCTTCTCCGCCCTCAGCGTCAACCCGGCAAAGTACACCCGGCAAGTCCACTTCCCGAAGCTCCTTTCACTCAAGGCATCCACGACGATGCCGCATTGGTTGTGAGTGAGGTTGGACGGCGCCTTCATACCCGGGTGAAGGCCTGCGTGCACGTCCTCTACCTGTAGTTAGCGGCAGCAATAGATATTTAGGACGCAACGTGCACAGCAAGGATCATATTCTTATTCAGTGATATAATATCAGAATACAGATCCCTACCGCCGCCTTGATTCGCTCCCGATCCACTGTTCCGGGAAGCATGAACAATCACCTGAAAGACATCGCCGCGCTCCGTCTCCCATACACAGTGGCGAAAGTGACCCTCCACGCCACAGGTGAGCTCCAACGGTTCATCAAGTCTTACTGACGGGTTTCTGGAGTCGAAGTAGAGAGAGGAGGCCTCTGAGGGAAGGAGAAAGAGCCATAGTACCCTACATCACCGATTATACAGTCGATGGCTGTCGTCATGGCATGTACTCAACACGCACCACTAACCTGCTGTAGAATAACCCCAGCCAGCCACCACCACTACGAGGAACAAGATGCTAGCCATGGCCAGGCGTGTTAAACAACTTACAGTAGTCAGTCCAGTGCACCTTACTTAAATACGCAGCAGCAATCTTATCTGTAACAGCAGATAACACGTCAACACTAGGTTCGGCGTTCACTCATGTGCGGGGACGTGCTGCTCAGGTTCTGCTCAGTGATGGGGTGAGAGACAGAAAGTGGAACTAAGTGATGCAATAACCCAAAGCATTTTTTTTCTCGTCAAGGTGCGTCCACACAGCCGAACACTATTGGTCGGACAAACACTGTTACCACATCATACTGCGTAACAAAATGACATAATCATAGAATCGAGGAAAACCGATCTGGCAACACTTAATTGCCAGATCAGTTTTCCTCGACTTTACGTTTATGACATCATCTTGCTACGCAGTATGATATGGTAACAATGCTTGTCCGACGAACAGTGTTCAACCGTGTGGACGCAACCTTATGAAGCTGATACAGTTGCACGTACTGTACATCTTTACCTTTCTTCCTTCCCACCACCACCACCACCACAACCACCACCACCACCACCACCACTACCTGCTAAGATCCGTACCAGTGAAGTAACTTTTTTTCTATTTCATTTTACCCATTTATTAACCTCTCTCTCTCTCTCTCTCTCTCTCTCTCTCTCTCTCTCTCTCTCTCTCTCTCTCTCTCTCTCTCTCTCTCTCTCTCTCTCTCTCTCTCTCTCTCTCTCCACTTAATATTCCGAAGGGCTTCCTTGAATACGGCGGGGCAACACTGCTACTTGAAATTCACACACGACCGGAGGCTGACAAATGCGACCATTCCTTGACTTGAGGCGGCGGCGACGACGACGATAGCGACGACGGCGGTGGTGGTGGTATAGGTGATAGCTATGAAAATGATGGTGTGTAGTGTTGGTGGTGTTGCTCGGTGTCTATAATGATAAACACACGAAAGCAAATAAGAAAAGAAAACATCTTTAACACTAATGAAAATACTACATTTATTAACAAAAGAAAAAAAAAAGGAGAAAGATAGAAAAATATAACTTTTAAATAACACTAACTACAATTTTCATTACGTTGCCTATTCCTGTCACCGTCTTCCTGCCTTCCTCAGTGTGTCTTCCCTTTATATGGAGGTCACCACGCCGCATAGGGTCGGGCAGCGTCCCTCAGCAGCACGCGTGTGACCCTGCGGCGGACGAAGCCAATTCCGTGGTTGCCATAGTGACGGGAATGGCCTATGCATAATATGAATGCTAAAAACACTTCACCGTAACACTGTTGTTGTTCCCCGACCCGCTTGGCGCCATTCAAGGCTGCTTAATGTGTTAGGGGGGGGGGGATTATGTGGGGGGGAGTTATTCAAATACATCAAACGTATAGTGTTAGGGATACAGTGCTAAAGGTACAGTATTGGGGATACAGTGTTAGAGACACAGTGATAAGGGTACAGTGTTAGGGATTACAGTGTTAAAAGTACAGTGTTAGGGATACAATGATAAGGAATACAGTGTTAGGGATACAGTGATAAGGGTACAGTGTTAGGGGTGCAGAGTTAGGGATATAGTGTTAGGGGTACAGTGTTTGTCTCTCTCTCTCTCTCTCTCTCTCTCTCTCTCTCTCTCTCTCTCTCTCTCTCTCTCTCTCTCTCTCCCTTTCTCTCTCTCTCTCTCTCTCTCTCTCTCTCTCTCTCTCTCTCTCTCTCTCTCTCTCTCTCTCTCTCTCTCTCTCTCTCTCTCTTACTACTACTATGGACGTGTCATAATTTCAGAAACTCGCCATAGATTGACTGAAGTGGTTTGGGGATGAAATGTCTTGGCGATGAAAAGGTTTGAGACCAAAATTAACAGGTGCCGAAAAGTAATGAGGACCAAATGACTTGGTGCTGAAATGACGAGTATAAAACGCTTGAGTACCAAATGACATGTAACCGAGAGAGAGAGAGAGAGAGAGAGAGAGAGAGAGAGAGAGAGAGAGAGAGAGAGAGAGAGAGAGAGAGAGAGAGAGAGAGAGAGAGTTAGAGAGAGAGAGAGAGAGTTAGAGAGAGAGAGAGAGAGAGAGAGAGAGAGAGAGAGAGAGAGAGAGAGAGAGAGAGAGAGAGAGAGAGGAAAAAAAAGAGAGAGAGAGAGAGAGAAATAACATCATCTCCCACGTAATCAACAGAAACTGCCAAGAGTTCTGTGAATATAAATATGATTACAGCCAAGACGATGACGTGTCAAGACTGTGAATACGTCAAGCCAAAGAGGAGGAAGAAGAGGAAGAGGAGACGTATAAAGGAGTACAAAGGAAGAACAGACGGCAACAGTCCTACTGGACGTAACGAGGCTGTCCGTGTAGCTACACTACAAATATGATATACAATTCATAGACAAAAGGATAGCAAAGTGGAAGGCTCGTCCCCACCCACCCCTCCTTCCAGCCGAAGCTAGCCATATAGCATTTACAAACAATTATGGATGTTATGTTGTGTAGGAAAGTGAGTAAGAAAAACAAGACTAATCTATGTCTATTTCTGTGAAAAAAAAATATGTACGCAGAAATTAAATACCAGAATTGAGGTCGAAAAAGTTTTTTTTTCCCATTTTACTACATAAATGTAAGTCCTACAAGAAAATTGCATAGAAATAAAGTTATGGAGCTTGATCATGTCTAACTCATATGTCATCATATTTCCAAAAACTCTGGTATTTATGAAGAAAATTAAACTTTGGAAAGAAATATTGCAGAATACATTACACTCCTACATCTATAATTACCTTCCAATTCCACTTCATTATAGCTCAACAAACGAGCTTTTCTTATTCTTTTTTTTTAATATTCAATGTGTTTTTTCGAGTTATTTCAAAATATATAATTTGTTTAAAAATTCTAAGGATGTACGTACCTTACGAAATTTTATGCAAATTTTCACAACCTCC